>APFE030210319.1:0-56038 GCA_000404065.3 Pinus taeda
CTCTTTCATTGAAGTATATACAAGCCTCAGTTTTATAAGAAGAGTTATTTGTTATCCTTATCTTTCTCACTGACTCCATAGCCCAATGGTAGCAAGCCTTCATCTTTTCAACCTACAAACACACAAAACCAAGATAGAGTTAGCCATCTATATTATCATTAATCAATATCATTAATCTTTGAGAGAGCCCTCTCAGGTTAGGGAGGCTAATCCTTAGCCAAGAGTCTGGTCTGAAGTAGTTACATAGAGTCTAACTGATTAGCAGCCATCAGTACATGATTTTATGATAACATACCACATGCACACAAGACCACAAATGCAACATGTAAAACATATAAAACATATGCACAACAATAATACCTCGCATCCTAAAGCACATTGTCCCTACCAAGAAACCTTGCTTCTCGCGTCTTATCCATGGTTTTCCTAGCATGCCCCAGACTATTTAGTCAATTTAGTGTCCTAAATTGCTTGCAAAAATTATCAACCGAGGTTTGTACGCTGATGAAGTGTGGTGCACTATATGTGCTTAGTTAACCTTTTTCTTACTTCATTGTTTTGTATTTTATGTTGTTTTTGGGGGGTTTCTGTTCTTTGATTTCTAAGAATGTACAACCTGAAACTATGAGAAAATTTAAGTGAATCTAATGAATTTTAAAGGAAAGGAAATGTTCCTAAGTTAATCTAATTTCCTAAAAATGGACCAAGAATTGTTGGCTAGTTAGAACCTAATAAAAAAACCAAAACATTTATCTTATCTTATCATTAGTCCTAATCCATGGATCAAATTCTTAAAACCAATAATGAAATTGATGCAGAAGGTAACTTAATAATTGCATTCATTAAACATTCAACCATTCAATTTTGGAATATGATTAAATCAATCTCCTTGAAATGATTATTGGGAATATCAGTGATGCAACTAAGTGAGGATCTGAAAGAAAAAAGGTAAAATCATGTAAAACTAATTGTAAACAACTAATGTAATTTTTACTTTCTCCAATATTCAAATGTAAAGCATTACCCTCGTGAAGTGGTGTGCAAGAAATCAATTATACCCTAGTTCCTACGTTCCTAGGAAAATAACAATGTACTGAGTAAATTCAATCACTATATGAATTAGACATTTAACCATTTAGTTTAGGATCATCATCATCTTGAAATGGCTTTCGAAAACATCCATTAACACACTTAATTGACAATTCTATTGTAAGAAAATGAATGAAAAAACAGTAAGAAAACTAAGCAACTGTGTATTCTTATTACTTCAATCTTAATTCAGTTTGGAAACAGAGTCATTTTTCTCCACGAAATATCTTAGAACAACAAGGTTTCACAGTTGTTATTTATCATTATGCTACTGATTAAAAATTGAAATGAAATATCATCCTAATTTAGAAAACAAATTTGCTGAAAATAGAGTAATGGAAATTGAACTAAAAACAACAAATGAAAAACTTCCTTCAGTGCAGGGGCCCTCTGCAACTGACATGGCTGGAATGCTAGCTAGTTAAGGATGCACTCTAAACAATCATTGGTAACATGAAATTTGTATTATGAAAAAAACGAAGTCTAAATATAGAGTATCAGCAAAAAGGCTTAACTTAACACGTAACTCGTTCTAACTTCTTACTTCCTCTCGGTTCCATGCAACCAATACTTAAAGGAAAATAACATAAATGTTTATAAGATAAACTTGCTACAGGTGGCTAATTCAAATTAAATTTAGCATGAATGTTTATGAGATAAACTTGTTAGAGGTGGCTAATTCGAATTGCAATAGGACTATTTAAACTTTTTATTAGCTACAGGTGGCTAATTTGATTTAGATTTGCAACAGAACTGTTAGACTCTTAATTAGCTACAAAAGAGCAAGTCAAGAGTCCTACTGCTTTCGGATAATGTACTTTGACTCCATCTTTGACCATGACCTTGGGCTTGTTTTTTCGTCGATCTGGACCGAGTAAATAGGATAGAATCCATGTGGAGATGATTCTAGAAAAGCCCATGTGGCCCAATGCTTCATTTGACACCTAGAACCTGCCAAACCATGAGAGTAGCTACGGAATCCACAGTTAGCTACAGAATAGGTTGCGTTCTGTAGCTAATTTTCAAAAATCTATTCAAATAGCAAGAACATGAAAATATAATATGGTGATCATTTTAATGCCTTCCTTAAGACAAAACCTAGCATTTATCATTGATTGGGTTTGTAATCTTATGAGAAAGTGAGGGAAATAGGTGAGAAAAAATGTCAAGGAGAGGGTAATTCTGAGGTTCAACATAGACCACGTTGCTTTCATTTTGTAGATGTATCCCTCGGTATGACCTGTCATAACATAAACATAGACATAATACAAGCATACAATATCATCTCGTAACCACACGAAAATGGCCTTGTATATTTGTTAGGCTACTCTTCCCATTTGATTCCTCATGAACCAAGAATCTCTTGATTTCATTCACTTGCGTAAGAAATCATTCCTCCACAAGGACGATTCATAATGAACCTATCAGACAATGACATAGATACATACATATATAATCATTAGAATAAAATAATCATCATTCTGTTAGAAAACAACATACATATATAAACATCAACATAATCATGATCATAACATAATTACCAGATAACATAAGGTCTAGGTTAAGAGAGCTACCTTTATTCATGCAGAACATTGAGAGTAGTCGTCGCCAACATATCCAAGGCATCTAACTCCTCAAATCCATTTACTTTACCTTTTCTAGTTACCTTTCACATGTTTATACTGTCACCGCCTGTTTACCACTATGGACCAACTAGTCCAACCGAACGTCATAGTCTTACCTTCCACTATGCTTACTCATGCACATAGCTTCATCTGAGTCTTACATTACGTGTTGGGTACCACAAATATCTCTCGAGCTCCATTAACTTTACTCTTTCCAAAACAATTCCCAAGACTCAAAACATAAAATCCAAAACCAAGAAACAACCAAGAAGAAAACCATGAAAACTAGTAACAACACAACACCGCAATAAAGTGGCATAGCTATGCGCCAGACACACACAAAATCGTAAATCAAACACAACAATCACAAAATACCAAAAGCACAAGACTAACCATATACACCATGACTCAATCCCCATGGTTCCTGTTAACACCTAAATCCGCCTTAGGTTGAAAGAAGGCAAAATTCAGGGTAACCACAAACCACGCTCAGTTTGGTAGCTAGCCCTACCAGAATAGGAGAGGGATCTCTCCGAGTCATGCTCAGTAGATAGATAAATGAAAAGGCCTGAGATGACTTTCAATAAACTATTTATCTTAGGCTAGTAAGTGAAAATAGATACAAGAAATGATTTTTATGAATGACTATGTTTCTGGGATGTTATGGGACCACTGGACCTCAATGAACAAAGAACTTAATACAAAGGCACGGATTATTTCGTGAGGCAAGGTAGGCGGAAATCCTATCAATTTAATTTTAATATAGTGCGGAATGGAGATATTGATTAAGAGGGTGAAAATGGCATGGAGAACATGAATCCTTTTCAACAGAAGAATGAACACTGAACATGAAATTTTCACACGGGCAGAGCAATAAAATTGAATTCTACCTTAGCTAACTTAGAAAATTTCAATGGAAATGAATATGGAATGAGCTATGAAACATAACAAGATACATATGAAACATAAGAGACACATTTTCTACACTCGCAACCACATGAATCTCATGAAACAGAGCCACTACCTTTCATTAATACTTTGTAAAAAATATGCAATGCAGAAACAAAGTTTCTTTCCCACAGTCTCCCAGAAGTTACAAGCCAACCAACCCTTTGCAAATGGTTTGCATATAATATATAGAATGTGCTAAGAAGAGATAGAACACCCAAGGGTTGGGGAGTTACTCGAATCATTACAAACTGAAGGTGGAGAGCCAAACAGCGACTACAGGTGCAGCGCCACAAACATGACAAATGGCTTGGGTGGCCCTTTGCCTTCCTTTTCCACTTGGATAACTGACCATCTGGATTTAAAATACTTATAAAAATACCTTAGGTGCCGAAAAACTGAAGTGCATATGAGTGGGCCCACTTACAAAAAGTCGGGAAGCGAAATTTCACGAAATGGAGGCATTCTGGCCCTTTTTCCTATATGCGCTGTGCCCTTTTCCTGTATGCGCCGCGCCACTTTGAAGCCAATTTTGAGGCACTTTTCGGAGTTCAAAATGTACCCAAGTGTCCTCGTTGGAAATCCTTTCCTATCTACTTTCCAACCCAAGTCGAATTTTTGAATTTGGAGCTCATTTGCCCCTCCAAATCTTCATTCTCCTAAGACTACTTGCTATGTGTCAAAATAGGGGCAGTGAGGCCATTTTTGAGTGTATTTTTCCCTTTTGGTGGCCAATATCTTCTCCAAATTTCTTGCTCCCAGTGCCAGTAATTTTGATTTTTCATGCCGAATCCAAAAACGCAAACCATTTCTCATTTGGAGCTCCCAATCTTACGCATCGCGCCAGTGGCGCAACGCGTATAGAGAAAAAACCTATTTTTGTGCCAAAAATTTGTCATGTGACCAAAATTTTCCCAAATTCCTTGAAACTTGGGCTGGAGGTCCACTATGAAGTGCTATGTTGTGCCAAGGAAGCTTCAGCCAAGATTCGAAGCTGATCTTGCTCTTTTGCCTCTTTTGCTTCCTTTGTTGCTTTGCTCAGTTTAGCCTTCAAGCTCCTTATTCGGGACTTTGCGCTCATGTTCCATGCCCTGTAATGACAAGCCATCCTCCTCAGTATGGCTTTGTCCCTGTTTTCCTTCTCCAGCATTTTCTCCAAGTGTAGATTGACCCGATCCAACCAAGACTCACAGTCGTTGTTGATCTCTTGCTCCAAGGTAGTGAGCTCGATCCCCCTCTGCTGGACAGCTTGTCGATTTTCACGGATGCTTTGCAGCTCCATGATCATCTGTTGGTCCTCAAGCTATTTGTTTCTCTACTCTAGATACTTGATGACCCATCTAGCCCTCTTGAAATTTAGTATCAAGTCTTTGATCTCTGTGTCCTGCTCCTGAATGGTCATCCTGAGTTTGGCATTTTCTACCTTTGTCTCTTCATCCGGAATGAGGATGACATCGATCTCATGTGCACCTGATGGCCCCTCATCATGCACGGGCTCCTTTCCCTTGTCCAATACTTGTGTAATCGATGCTGAAAGCGAGGCCCCTTCCACCCCGGGTGGAGATAACACTCGCTTTGCTGCTGCAAATAAGTTCCTACTGCCTTTCTGATATGTCACCAAAAATGGCATGATCATAGTCTCATGGGGCACATGCTGATAAGAAGGACCACCCAACTCCTGCTCGGGCTCTGATACTACCCGTGGTGTGCTGAAGAAGTCACGGGAGATGAAGTCCTCCCAAGCAATGCCCTGCAATCCCAACTGATGATCTACCAAAATCCGAATAAGAGCGAAGTGATACACATTGTTAAGCTGCTGTTGAGGGGTCTTATGCAGCATGAAGGTGTTCATCCTCTCTATATTCCTGCATATGAAAAATGGGAGGTTCATCATCCTCACCCTGGTAAAGCGCATGAGCAAGCAGATATGATAGGCATACAGTCTAGAGAACCTCCCCTCACAGCTGAAGTATTTCATGATCAATCTCATGAGCAGAGCATACTCATTCTTCAAGTATCTTAAGGGAAATACTCTTGTGAGCTCATTCAAGAATCTAGTTTTGATGTAAGGCTCATAGTGTTTCCTTTCCACCTTCTTCTTCTTATACCACTACTCCCAAACATTTGGTATACTTGTTGCCACTGATATAGTTTCGAGTGTCAATGTGAAAGTGACCCCGGCCAAGGTATACTGACCTCCATGTAGATGAAGCACAAATAAACGGGCCAAGTCATGATAAACTCTGACATTTGTCACCCTTTGACAAAACTCGAAACATGATAAGTACTGGAAGGATGACATGGCAAGAGGGCATGTTTGTAACTCGGTGAGGGTAGTGGGTTCATCCCTGACATGTTTGCCACTCTTGTGGTGTCTCCTGGGGGCCTGCTCTTCTGAGGATGAGTCACTTTGTGTCTCCCTCTCATACTCAGACGAATGTTGTGATGACATGACTGCAATGTGGGTTGTGATTAGGCTGCCCCTTTGATGATGGTGTGAGGCTGGGTGCCTTTGTAGTATCTGTTACCAAGGGGAACAAATGAAATAGGGAATGTTAGGAAGGGAGTGATGAAATGGGGATAGGGTTTATAGGGAGAACTTTGTTAGGTGTGTGGGAAGAGTTTGGGGCATTGTGATGGGGTAGGGTTTAGGGTTTCTATTGAGAAATAGGAGGAGGGGGAAGGGAATATGATTTTGGTAGTGTTAGGGTAGTGATAATGGGGAAAAAATGACATAGGGCAATAAGGGACATGGGTAGGGTAGGAAAAATAACCTTGGCAGCAACAACACTGTTACACAACCCTAGCAAGCTGGTTTTTCTTTGGTGTCTTCTTGTGTTTGCTTCATGGAATGTTTTTGCATTCAATTTCCGGCAATAATCCACGATATTTTTATCGAATTTGCCACACAAATGAGTTTGAGAGCCTACCTTGCAGTTAGAGGGGCTTCACAAAAAATTTTAGGGAGTTTTGGAACGTTCTGGGTGCTTTATCTCTGTGCGCCGTGCCCCTGTCTGTGTGCGTTGTGCTCCGGGTGTGCGTCGCGCTCGTTATGGGCTTGAACGGTGAGTGGGTGCTGTTATCTCAAAATCAGATCCTGGAAGGCTGCAGACCAGGAAGACCTCAAGTAACTATTTCAAACCTACTTTAGGCTAAGGCTTAGCCTCCTCAACCTGAGAGGGCTCTCTCTAAATGGATTAATGATTTTGATTAAAGATAAGATGGCTAACTCTTATACAACAACTGTAACAAATAGGAATGGTGGAAACACATTTAACAACTATCCATTGGGCTTATGGAGTCAACAACACCTCAATATCACAATGAACTCAACCTTACATGGAAGTTAGGGCATTCAACATTTAAACATTCAGAACATAAACTCATATGGGACCACACGGTTTATAAGTGTATACAGGAAGTCAGAGCACATTCAGTGAATTATGAGTGATTATACATCCATACCACTGTAAGAATTAAGAAAAGGACAACATCACATATTCTGAACATAAAAAATCCTTCATGAATCCTGCGAAGTAAAGTCAAATATGTGTTACTGAAAATGAGTCTTACATAAGCCAAATACAAGCTTTTCCATAAAATTTCCAACCCTTAATACATTAGTTCTTCTCCCATTTATATAGTTCATGTAGATTCCTTCCTCTAGCATGAGGGGAATTCGAATTCCTCCTTATTTGACACCTATTGACACTTAAACTAACTATTTAATACAAAGGATAGCTAACTAGGAGTCCTAGAGACCTAAAACAATTAGGAGTGTAACTCCTCATTATGATCAAAAAAACCTTATCTAAACATTTGAAAGATTATTTGACACCTAAAACTCCATGAAGTCGAACTTGATGAAGCCTCCCACGTGTTCATCTAACTGTTGAAGACAAACCCTAGAAATTAGGGAACATGTTTCCCTGTTTTTAGGTTTAGGATCCCTGAAAATGGCACGTGGGACAGAACCTTTATCTCCTCATCCATGACACATTTTTCGAAACTGAGGGAGGTTTTTGCAGTCCAAGATGTCTAGAACAAAAACCTCTCTTTTTTTTTTAAAATAATTCTTCAGCTGTCCAGAATCGATCTTTGATGTTCCTAGAGACTAGGAGACTGTCCCTTGCTCTGTTCTGGCTGAAACATGGGTCTTGGGACAGAGTTCATAACTTCTCCCACAAAACGTATTTAGAAAAACTGAAGGAGTATTTTGTGAACCAATCCATTCTAAACAAAAGCCTCTCTTGGTTTTTTGAAATACCATCCCTACCTCCCAGAATGTGCCTTTGAAAAACATGTGTAAAACAGAGAAATATGTCTGTGAAAAACTTGCACCTACAGCAGTTTCGTAGCACAAGTTTAATCACCCATTTCTCCCAGATCATAATTAATTTGAATAAATTGAAAGAGGTTTTTCTAGTTCAGTATGTTAGGCATAAAAACCTCTTTCAATTTTCCACAATATTCTTTCAGTTGCTCTGGAGACCTCCTGGAAGTTGACTACTTAAAACAGTTTTTCTCCTAAAACAGGCTGCTTCAGGGGTTTCGTAGCGCAAGGTTTGGTATGTGTATATGTCTTCATTTCTTGAATTTTCCTTTTGATTAGGGCTCAAACCTTCTCAAATGATCTTATTACACCTCTGAAGCAACATCCCTTTCAAAATAATCCCCTTTTTCTTTCAAGGTAGATCCTCAAAAAACAAAACTGTCACCTCCAGCAGTTTCGTAGCGCGTTACGAAACTGCTGTGTGAGTCAAAAACACATAGTTCTCTTTTTTTTTAAATTGTCACTCTTGGGATTTAAGTGACTACGGATATAACCTTTGGAGATATTGGTAATTCAAGCACTCCAACCTTTGAATTAAATCCTGTGAAATTGGAAACAAATTCTTTGGTGACTTGCATGTGACCTCCTTGAAGTTTTTTGCAAAATCTCCAACAGCCAACCTATTTGAAAGCTTGTCCAATATAATACACCTTCCTGACCTATGATCCTTCTCTTCTGTAAACAACTCCATGGAATTCCTGCAAGATGAAAATTGAAAGAGCTTGCACCATATTAATCTCGATCATTGCCTCGCTTGAAATGAAAAGGGAAGCTACTTCACTTGGACTTCAAAGAATTCTGATTAAGTGCTTGTCAATTTGCTTCTCATAGATGAACCCATACATAATCATAACTGAAAATACTTGGCTCCTTTTTTGAAATTTGAAAAATGACTTGACCAAGACTGACTTACAACTTTGAAACCATACAAGTTGTCCAAATTGTTTTTGAAATTTTTCAGTGATAACAGGTGCTGTGTGCGCCGTGCCCTGCGTGTGCACCGTACCCTTGCCTGTGTGTTCCGCGCCCTTGTCTTCACCTCCAACCGACTTCCAGATCCTCGTTTACTCCTCGGATAGTATGCACCGCGCACAAAGCCCAGTGCACCGCGCTCTGGGTATGTGTCGCGCCCTCAATAAACTTACACTGTGGGCAGGCTGTGTGTGTGTTGCGCTCTCTGTGTGCACCGCGCTCCTGGTTATATGTGCCACGCTCTCCGAGGTCACCTCCAACTCACTCGATTGCTCACCAATGCACACTCACGCCTCTCCAATACTTCTCCAAGACTTGTAATGGCACAACGCCTTTGCTTTTGACAAAAATTGGTATTTATAGCCTTGGAAGAGATGGGTTTAATTTTTCCCTCTTCAAAAACCCATTTTTCTAATGTTTGAGTTTTGCACTTTTTCACTGACTTTAAAACACACTGATTTTCACTTTCCCTTTGAAATTTTAGCTCGAATGATGCAATTTTCAGCACTTTTTGCAGGGGTTGCGAGACAGGACACGTGGCCACGGAAACCATGACTACATCTGAAAAAATCACTTGACGACTTTTTTGAAAATTTGGCCATAAATGACACTGTTTGAATTTTCTTCAAAACAGAGTTTTGAAGAAGAGTCAGAGTCTATCCACATGACGATGAAGCTTTCTGAACCATAACTGTGTAAGGGCCTCACTCTGGCCTGCATGCCGCTACTAGACATGTTCAAGTACCAAATTGATGAATTCCTAGACCTAGACCTCGAAATGACCTTTGTCCTTTAAAGGACCAGACCTTGACTGTCATGGACTTTGATGATGATTAACAAAAGACCTGAGCCAGCAGGAGCCAGACATGAGGGGGGAATTGGCTATAATGACCTTCTCCGTCAGATTATGGCATGCCCCTAGTGGAATGCAACTGGGAGAATGGAGCGGGACAGCTAATCATGAAATGCATAAAGAGTTTTGATCTTTGACGGAGGATTGACCAGACCGACTCTAATATTGGCTCCAATGGGGGATGGTAGCTCCTTGGAGGTGCCAAGAACAACAGATCTCTGGAGGAGCTATACAGTGCCTTCGTCCATTGGGCTATGGAGTCATCATTTTGATAAATAATACTGGACTCTGACTCATTTATGAAGTTGAAACGACCAAAAAAAACTGACTCAAACTTGACATTAAAATGACTTAAAGACTAATTTGAACAACTCTAACGAAACTGAAATAAAATGGTATTTACAATGACAGTGGAAGCAACGTTTGATAACTTAGAAGTGGTACTGCTTGAGTAGCAGACCATTGATCGGCCCTCCTAGACAATCCTCTCCATTTATTTCCTTAAGAAGAAAATCATTCTGCCCCCGATATGACGCGATCTTGAAAGGACCTTTCCAAAGGTTCTCGAACTTATCGTGCTTGCCTTTCTCCTCATTTCTTGCATCCCACTTCAGCACTACATCATCCACCTGAAATTTATCCACCTTTGCCTTTCTATCATAAATTTTCTTGATTTTCTCCTGCAATTTGGATGTGTTCTTGAAAACTTCTTCTCTGGTCTACTACAAGTGGACCATTTGATTCAGCCTCCTTTGCATGGGATCTTCTTCACTACCGGCCTCCTGAAGAAGTTTGACAATCGGGGCAGTGAGAGAGGAAGGAAATACTGTATCAACTCCATAAACAAGCTCAAACGGTGACGTACCTATGGACTTCTTCTAGCTGACCCGATCTGCCCAAAGCACATTTACCAACCTTTTATGCCAGCTCTTCTTGTTCATTTCCAGCAGTTTCTTGATTATGTTGACCAATGATTTGTTTGAAGATTCCGCCAATCCATTGCCTTGTGGATGATAGGCAGTTGAATGACCCAAAATAATGTGATATTTATGACAAAATTCTACCATCCGCTTTGATTTGAAAGCTGCTACATTATCGGTGATTAGCTTGTTCAGGTAACTAAAGCGAGACAAGATGTTATTTTCGAGGAATGAAATGATCACCGCATTTGTAGCTTGTCTGGTGGGAATCGCCTCAATCCATTTGTGAAGTAATCTGTGGCTGTGAGGATCCATTTACGCTGTCCGGAAGAAGCGGGATGAATTTCGCCGATGAAAACCAAACCCAATTGCTGAAAAGGGGCGCTCACCTCTATGGGCTTGAGTGGTAGAGGCTGTAACTTTCGCTTTCCTTCGAAAATTTGACACTTATGACAGCACTTAACCATCTTATATACATCAGCAAACAATATCGGCCAGTAGTACCCTGCTCTCAAAATTTTGTTCGTTGTTGACTTCCAAAAGAGGTGACCTCCACAGTCTCCTTGGTGGCAGTCCTCCATGACTTGCTTTGCTTCCTTTTCTACCAAAAAATTTAACAAAACTCCACTAGGACCTTTCCAATACAGTGCTGAATTAAGAATACAGAACTTGGCAGCCTTCAACTTAAGTGTTCTCGCTTTGTTTCTAGTCATGCCGGGCAGAGGTGACAAATTTTTGAGCACATATATGATATCAGAATACCATGGAGAAAGAGAAAACATTACAGATATCTGAATTGGCGGTTCTTCATCATTCTCATCGAACAAAGCAGTGATCAGATTTATGTCCAAAGCATGCAAGTTTGATTCAGCCATTAGCTTCGCCAATCCTTGTCCTTTCACCAGTTTTGTGGGCTTTATTTCTATGTCATATTCCAGCAAGGCTGTAATCCACTTGCCTCTTCTTCCTTCCGGATCGACCTACACTAAAACATCCTTTACAGCAGCGTTAGGAACATAGGCCAGAACATGGGAATGTAGAATATACACCCGGAAATCTTTCAATGCCTTCACAAGTGCAAGAGCCTGCTTTTCAATAATGTTATACTTTAAAGTTGCGTCTCTTACAGCTCTGCTGAAAAATGCAATGGGTCTTCCATGATCATCTCTCTTCTGCAATAATACCACTACCATAGTATGCTCCGAAGCAAATGAAAACAATATGAAATCCTGAGTATAGTTCGGGCTTACTAGAACTGGTGCTGAGGAAAGAGCCAATTTGACCAAATTGAAAGATTTTACCGCCTCTTCCGTCCATTTCATTTGGCTGTCCTTCTTAAGCATGTTTGTCATTTCTCTTCGATGCTCCGCGAGATTAGGTACAAAGCGGCAGAGGAAGTTCATCTTGCCATTGAATGATTGTATCTCCTTTTTATTCTGGGGCAGATCTATTTGCTGAATTGCTTGCACACGTGTCGGGTCAATACGGATGCCATCCTTGGAGATAATGTGTCCGAGTAGTTTGCCTTCTTCCATGGTGAACAAGCTCTTCTTTGGATTCAGCGACAAGCCATATTTTCTGCACTTTAGGAAGACAGTTTTAAGATGGTACATGTGCTCTTCATCAGATTTAGAAAACACCGTCAAATCATCCAAATACACCACCAAAAAGACATCCTTCTCGTTTGCAAAAGCCAAGTCCATAGCATGCTGAAATGTGGCACCCGCATTCTTCAAACCGAAAGGCATTTCCGCGTAATGAAAGGTCCCCCATGGAGTGTTGAACGTTGTCTTGTCTCGGTCATCCTCATGGATAGAAAATTGGTTATATCTAGAATAACCATCAAGCAGTGACATGCGAGATGCCCCCATTACTTGCTGAAGTATATGGTCCATTTTGGGCAGTGGATAGTTGTAATGAGACTTTGTTAAGATTTCTAAAATCGATGCATAAGCGAATCTCCCTTGTCCTTTTCCTTACGGGTACCAAGTTTGAGATCCAATCTGAAAATCTGATTGGCACAATGATCCCTGATTTGTACAACCTGTTGATCTCCTTTTCAATAGATGGCAGCAACTTTGGATTTAGCCTTCTCAACTTTTGTCTGAATGGTTTTTGATTAGGCTTGATGGGTATAGTGTGCTGAATTATATTGGTATCATACGTCTTTAAGTCGGAATAGTCCCAAGCAAATACATCTACAAATGAAGACATCAAACTGATATATTTGTCCTTGATCTTTGGCGGAAATGCTTTGGACAATTTTACCAATTTAGGATTCGCAGTTGTCCCGAGGTTGACCTCTTCCACACCCTTCTCTATTGGCTGCAATGTTGGCTTGCGGGCTACATCATCCTGATCGAAGAGTTCTTCTAGAGGTATCAAGCCTTTGGGAATAACGTTACTCTCCAGCTGCAACAGGTCCATTTCATTGATCTGCATTTCATCTGTACCATTGCCTTTTCCATCATCATTTTCTTCATCAATTGAAGTCTCTTTAAACCTGCCTTTGTTTTTTAGAAAATCATCAATCTCGTCATCATCTTGGAACACTTGCCAGTATCTCTGATTGTCTGGAATGGTTAGACGGTGCTTGACATGGATTTCGAATTTGTTACTAGAGTTCATTGGGATTTTCAAACTACTCGTTGCCTTAGCAAGAGCATCGACAATGCTATTTTGTATGCGAGGCACACATGTCAAGGTGTATTCTGAGAATAATTTCAAAATGTCTAGGACTGCGTTATGGTAGGCCCGCATCCTAGGATGCTTTGCTTGATGTTCGCCTCTGACCTGCTTGATAACCAGTTCGAAGTTGCCATATATTGAAATCCTCTTAGCGTTCAGATTTCTTAGAATCTTTAGGCTAGCAATCAGAGCTTCATACTCAGCTTCATTATTTGAACATTCAAAAGCCAACTTGTAAGAGCATACTCGTACGTTACTAGGGACCTTGTTTGGGGCGGAGAAGGGACTGCGTACCCAAATTCCTATCCCAATGCCATCATTTCCTACTGCTCCATCAAAATCCATGGTCCACAAACCTTCTTCCTCCTCTTGCAAGTGCTGGAAATATGTTTGTTGTGCCTTGCCTTCTTGTTGTCCATTGCTTTCAGCTAATTGCCCAACGATATTTTGCTTTTCTTGTTCCTATTTCTTCAAAACTTCTCTGAAATTTTCTGTTATTTCCGGAATATCATCTGCTTCTACCAACTGACTATCTATATCATTTAAACTATATGAATACAAAACAAAAGACTTTAAATCTGTATGTAAAAGGTTAATATGATGATTTATTGGTTTCTCCTTGCTTGTGATCATGTACTTCATTTTTTGTTCCTGATATAATTTCCTCATTTGTCCAAATACTGGAATTGTTGCATAGGAGAAATCTAGCTGTAGTGTCCCTTTTAGTTTCACTACCCAAGACCTGGAAAGAAGCATGCCAAACCTTGGAGGAATTTCTGCCACCACAATATCCATCAAAACATTCTTCATGGGGAGCTGATCCAAACTCACAACCAAGTCTTTGATGATACCTATACATCTTACTCTACTGGAATCGAACGAATAGAGATCATGATATTGTCGGGTGATGTCTAGACTAAGCTTGTCCATGATTGCCTTGGGCATGAGATTGTGAGAGGCTCTGGAATCGAACATGGCATTACGTAAAACAAAATCATGCAACCTTAAACTGATGTAGAAAGGTGGCACATCGCTGCCATGAGACTCGCCATTTGATGCTAGCCCAAAAATCATTTCAGGTTGATCATCTTTGACATTCACCATGTCGAACATTGGGTCCAAATTTAACATTTTAGATACTTGTCCTTTATAATTGTTGTTCTTCAAAATTTCGGTCAAAGGGATGGATATTTTTAGTTTGGAAATCTCATTCTCTAAATTAAAAGCGGGAATCCTTTCCACCTCTTTGACCGAGATTTCTTTCCTCTTCCTTTCTTTCGATGTAACTTGCTAATGTGTTGGTTCTACTGATGTTGATTTGCTGCTCTCCGTTTCAACCACCTCCTTTCCTTTCCTTTGTGTACCAGCTGAATCATTCTTTTGCGCTTCAACATCCTTCTTTTTCTGAATAGGTCTGACTGGCACATCCCTGTTTCTAAGTGAATATCATTGTTGTTGGGCGAACAAAGCATTCATGTAGCCTCTTTGGTATTCATTTGATTGCTCCTCCAAGACGGTGTCGCTTTCTAGAATGAAATCTCCATCTTTGTGTGCCGCTGAATTCTCTGCATACTCCTCCTCTTCAGTGAGATAAGTAGGCAAATCGTCAGGAGTAAAGAGATGATTTTCTTCGCCTATTACATTCCCGTCTCCATCTGATTCTGGTCCATGCACAAAATTTTTTTGCAAAGGTGTTTGTATTGGTTGTTGTGCAATCGGCTCTTGAGCTCGCTGATCTCTCTGTCTTATTCTATATTATGGTGTTGCTGGCCACGGAAGTTAGGATTTCTAACTTGTGGCTCCAGTTTGTCAAGTTTCACTCTCTCAAGCATCTGCTCTACCTTCTGAAGTAGCTGATCTACCGAGGAAGATTCTTCCTTTGCAGTGACCTTCTTTTTTGCTTTTTCTCTAGCCCTCTTGGTCAGCAGATTTGCTTCAACGCTGACTGCTATCTTCTGCATGTCTTCCATTGTAGCCGGTTCTATTTCTCTCAATTGATAAGCCATATCAGCATCAAAACCATCTGGGAACTTCAACATGGCTAATCCCACAGGTGGCCTTAGATTATTTGGAATTTCATTATACACTATATTAAATCTAATGCAATAATCTTGGACCGACTCACCAGCGTTTCTCTTGATTTGCTCATATTCGGACAGAATTTGAAGAGGGTTCTTTTCACTTCCCAGCAGTTTAAGAATTGTCTTTGTAGGTCTGCCAAGGTAGCGATACGTGCAGCCGGTAAACCTCTGAACCATTTCCTTACTTCACCTGCAAATGTTTGTACAAAAAGTCTCATCGCCACGTTTTCCGCATCTATCTCATGAAGTTCATAAAAATCTACGATTTTGTCCACATGTTGCTACACAGTAATGCCATTAGGAGTGCCATCAAAGAATGGGATTTTGCTTTGGTAATCAGTGGGCATATCATCTAAAATTTGAGGCAAAACAAGCAGTGTGAAACGTGCAGCCATCACTCTTGGTGGATTTGTCCTCGGAGGTGTTGGAGGAGTGTGCACAGTTTGTAAGGGGCTAGCAATGGGAGTTTGAAGCTGAGCTATTATGTAGTTATCAATAGACCGGTTAGCTCTTTCCATCTCCAATTCTACAAGAAACTGTGGATTGTGGACAGTAGAGTCAACCGCTCTTTCGGACTTGGTTTCAAACAACGATAATTCAAACTGCTCGTCAAACTCTAGCTCTTCAATATACTCAAAATTGTTCGGGCATGAATGAGATTTGAGCACGGGAAATATAGAGCTTTCTTAACGATGATTTCTTGAAATCAAATTGGGATTTTCGTAGATGAGCGGAGGCTCGGGATCTGGATTAATTCTGGTGTATCTTCGAGAAGCCAGCTTGCTATTGAGAAAAATCAATGGACACAACCTACTTTACATTAGCCTATCAAATCCTAAACTTATCATCTAGAAGTTTAGAATTATTAAGAAGCAAGGGGATTTGATTTTTTCCCCAGTATGGTCGCCACTATGTTAACACCTAAATCCACCTTATGCTGAAAGAAGGCAAAATTAAGGGTAACCACAAACCACACTCAGTCTGGTAGCTAACCCTACCAGAATAGGAGAGGGCTCTCTCCGGGTCACACTTAGTAGATAGATAAATGAAAAGGCCTAAGATGACTTTCAATGAACTATTTATCTTAGGCTAATAAGTGAAAACGGATACAAGAAATGATTTTTATGAATGACTATGTTTCTGGGATGTTATGGGACCACTGGACCTCAATGAACAGAGAACTTAATACAAAGGCACGGATTATTTCGTGAGGCAAGGTAAGCGGAAAGCCTAGAAATTTAATTTTAAGATAGTGTGGAATGGAGAGATTGATTAAGAGGGAGAAAAGGGCATGGACAACATGAATCCTTTTCAACAAAAGAATGAACACTGAACATGAAATTTTCCCACAGGTAGAGCAATAAAATTGAATTCTACCTTAGCTAAATTTAGAAAATTTCAATGGAAATGAATATGGAATGAGCTATGAAACATAACAAGATACATATGAAACATAAGAGACACATTTTCTACGCTCGCAACCACATGAATCTCATGAAACAGAGCCACTGCCTTTCATTAATCCTCTGTAAAAAATATACATTGCAAAAACAAAGTTTTTTCCCACAATCTCGCAGAAGTTACAAGCCAACCAACCCTTTGCAAATGGTTTGAATACAATATATAGAATGTGCTAAGAAGAGATAGAACGCCCAAGGGTTGGGGAGTTACTTGAATCATTACAAACTGAAGGTGGAGAGCCAAACAGCAGCTACAGGTGCAGCGCCACAAACATGACAAATGGCTTGGGTGGCCCTTTGCCTTCCTTTGCCACTTAGATAACTGACCATCTAGTGTGAAAATACTTATAAAACCGCCTTAGGTGCCAAAAAACTGAAGTGCATATGAGTTGGCCCACTTACAAAAAGTCGGGAAGCGAAATTTCGTGAAATGGAGGCATTCTGGCCCTTTTTCCTATATGCGCCGCACCCTTTTCATGTATGCGCCACGCCACTTTGAGGCCAGTTTTGAGGCACTTTCTAGAGTCCAAAATGTGCCCAAGTGTGCTCGTTGGAAAGCCTGTCCTGACTAATTTCCAACCCAAGTGGAATTTTTGAATTTGGAGCTCATTTGCCCCTCCAAATCTTCATTCTCCCAAGACTGCTTCCTGTGTGTCAAAATAGGGGCAGTGAGGCAATTTTTGAGTGTATTTTTCCCTTTTGGTGGCCAAGATATTCTCCAAATTTCTTGCTCCCAATGCCAATAATTTTGATTTTGCATGCCGAATCCAAAAATGCAAACCATTTCTCATTTGGAGCTCCCAATCTTACGCGTCGCGCTGGTGGCGCGACACGTATAGAGAAAAACCTGTTTTTGTGCCAAAAATTTGTCATGTGACCAAAATTTTCCCAAATTCCTTGAAACTTGGGCTGGAGGTCCTCTATGAAGTGCTATGCTGTGCCAAGGAAGCTTCAGCCAAGATTCGAAGCCGATCTTGCTCTTTTGCCTCTTTTGCTTCCTTTGTTGCTTTGCTCAATTTAGCCTTCAAGCTCCTTATTTGGGCCTTTGCACTCATGTTCCGTGCCCTATAATGAAAATCTATCCTCCTCAGTATGGCTTTGTCCCTGTTTTCCTTCTCCAGCATTTTCTCCAAGTGTAGATTGACCTGATCCAACCAAGACTCACGGTCGTTGTTGATCTCTTGCTCCAAGGTAGTGAGCTCGATCCCCCTCTGCTGGACAGCTTGTCGATCTTCACGGATGCTTTGCAGCTCCATGATCATCTGTTGGTCCTCAAGATGTTTTTTTCTCTGCTCCAAATACTTGATGACCCATCTAGCCCTCTCGAAATTTAGTATCAAGTCTTTGATCTCTGTGTCCTGCTCTTGAATGGTCATCCTGAGTTTGGCATTTTCTGCCTCTGTCTCTTCATCCAGAATGAGGATGACATCAGTCTCCTGTGCACCTGATGGCCCCTCATCATGCACGGGCTCCTTTCCCTTGTCCAATACCTATGTAGTCAATGCCGGAAGCAAGGCCCTTCCACCCTGGGTGGAGATAACACTCGCTTTGCTGCTACAAATAAGTTCCTACTGCCTTTCTGATATGTCACCAAAAATGGCATGATCGTGGTCTCATGGCGCACATGCTGATAAGAAGGACCACCCAACTCCTGCTCGGGCTCTGATAGTACCTGTGGTGTGCTGAAGAAGTCACAGGAGCTGAAGTCCTCCCAAGCAATGCCCTGCAATCCCAACTGATGATCTACCAAAATCTGGATAAGAGCGAAGTGATACACATTGTTAAGCTGCTGCTGAGGGGTCTTATGCAGCATGAAGGTGTTCATCCTCTCTATATTCCTGCATATGAAAAATGGGAGGTTCATTATCCTCAACCTGGTAAAGTGCATGAGCAAGCGAATATGATAGGCATACAGTCTAGAGAACCTCCCCTCACAGCTGAAGTATTTCATGATCAATATCATGAGCGAAGCATATTCATTCTTCAAGTATCTGAAGGGAAATACTCTTGTGAGCTCATTCAAGAATCTGGTTTTGATGTAAGGCTCATAGTGTTGCCTTTCCACCTTCTTCTTCTTATGCCATTGCTCCCCAACATTTGGTATACCTGTTGCCATTGATATAGTTTCGGGTGTCAATGTGAAAGTGACCCCGGCCAAGGTAGACTGACCTCCATGTAGATGAAGCACAAATAAACGGGCCAACTCATGATGAACTCTGACATTTGTCACCCTTTGACAAAACTTGAAACATGATAAGTACTGGAAGGATGACATGGCAAGAGGGCATTCTTGTAACTCGGTGAGGGTAGTGGGTTCATCCCTGACATGTTTGCCACTCTTGTGGTGTCTCCTGGGAGCCCGCTCTTCTGAGGATGAGTCACTCTGTGTCTCCCTCTCATACTCGGACGAATGCTGTGATGACATGACTGCAATGTGGGCTGTGATTAGGCTTCCCCTTTGATGATGGTGTGAGGCTGGGTGCCTTTGTAGTATCTGTTACCAAGGGGAACAAATGAAACAGGGAATTTTAGGAAGGGAGTGATGAAATAGGGATAGGGTTTATAGGGAGAACTTTGTTAGGGGTGTGGGAAGAGTTTGGCGCATTATGATGGGGTAGGGTTTAGGGTTTCTATTGAGAAATAGGAGGAGGGGGAAGGGAATATGAGTTTGGTAGTGTTAGGGTAGTGATAATGGGGAAAAAATGACATAGGGGAATAAGGGACAGGGGTAGGGTAGGAAAAATAACCTTGGCAGCAACAACACTATTACACAACCCTAGCAAGCTGGTTTTTCTTTGGTGTCTTCTTGTGTTTACTTAATGGAATGTTTTTGCATTCAATCACCGGCAATAATCCACCATATTTTTATCGAATTTTCTGCACAAATGAGTTTGAGAGCCTACCTTGCAGTTAGAGGGGCTTCACAAAAATGTTTAGGGAGTTTTGGCACATTCTAGGTGCTTTATCTCTGTGCACCGCACCCCTGTCTGTGTGCGCCGCACCCCGGGTGTGCGCCACACTCGTTATGGGCTTGAACGGTGGGCGAGTGCTGTGTGTGTCGTGCCCTGCGTGTGAACCACGCCCTTGCCTGTGTGCGCCACGCCGTTGTCTTCACCTCCAACCAACTTCCAGCTCCTCGTTTGCTCCTCGGACTATATGCGCCGCGCGCAAATCCCAGTGTGCCGCGCTCTGGGTATGCGCCGTGCCCTCAATAAACTTACGTTGTGGGTAGGCTACGTGTTCGCCGCGCTCTCTATGTGCACCGCACTCCTGGTTATATGCGCCACGCTCTCCGAGGTCGCCTCCAACTCACTTGATCGCTCACCAATGCACACTCACGCCTCTCCAATACTTCTCCAAAACTTGTAATGGCACAATGCCTTTGCTTTTGACAAAAATTGGTATTTATAACCTTGGAAGAGATGGGTTTAATTTTTTCCTCTTCAAAAACCCATTTTTCTAATGTTTGAGTTTTGCACTTTTTCACTGACTTTAAAACATACTGATTTTCACTTTCCATTTGAAATTTTAGCTCGAATGATGCAATTTTCAACACTTTTTGCGGGGGTTGCGAGACAGGACATGTGGCCACGAAAACCATGACTGCATCTGAAAAAATCACTTGACGACTTTTTTGAAAATTTGGCCATAAATGACACTGTTTGACTTTTCTTAAAAAACAGAGTTTTGAAGAAGAGTCGGAGTCTATCCACATGACGATGAAGCTTTCTGAACCATAACTAAGTAAGGGCCTCACTTTGGCCTGCATGGCGCTACTGGACATGTTCAAGTACCAAATTGATGAATTCCTAGACCTAGACCTCGAAATGACCTTTGTCCTTTAAAGGACCAGACCTTGACTATCATGGACTTTGATGATGATTAACAAAAGACCTGAGCCAGCAAGAGCCAGACATGAGGGGGGAAATGACTATAATGAGCTTCTCCGTCAAATTATGGCATGCCCCTAGCGGAATGCAACTGGGAGAGTGGAGCAGGACACCTAATCATGAAATGCATAAAGAGTTTTGATCTCTGACGAAGGACTGACCAGACCGACTCTAACAGTTCCCAAGGAAAGCTCAATCAGAGCCTTCTTCAAAATTTCATGGCAATTTCTTTGCCATGCAATTCCCTGCATCATACTACCATAAGCACATAATGTCAGCGCATAACTAAATAAAACAATACACTAGTTACCTTACCTTGTTGTTCCAAATATACTTCCTTGCAACTGAACACATCCACACTATCTCTCACGGAACTCTAATTCCTTGATAGATCCACCTGTAACTAGAGACTAGCTAACATGTCTTTCAAGCACATGTTCATGAATCTAGCACATATCCACATAATGTTAGACAATATTAAGCTCAAGAAGACTTCATGTATGCAAAGCACTCATTCTTATGGAATTATGGTTTCCAAACCTAGCCAAAGGAATTATTGTCCAATTCCTTCCTTTTACCTTCTTACCTTGTTACAATCGAGGCTTACTATGTACTATCACATCACCCAACTATTAGTTATATAAACACATCAACTATTACCTTATAACGCTAATACTAAGCATGTTTCCTGCAACTTCTCACACATGTCAACCACATGTTCCAAATATCAAGACAATCATATCTATCAATTTGAATCAACTTTTACAATCAATCATGTCATAACCCATTGTCAATTCATAGTCATTATACATAATTCTACAACTGTAGACTACATTCAAGTACATATCAACTGTCTCAACACGTATGTGTTAGCACAATCATCTTAAAACAAAATCATTTGAACACATACTCATATTATGCAATTCATTAAACATTCAACCAACTAGCAAACATACCATGTTAAATAAATCAACTAGATGACATAATCAAACTGTCAAGCACAAAATATATGACATAAGCGAGCTCATACCTTAATGTATCTCAGGAGAGGCTATCTTGTCTGCACAATCAATCCATATTAGCACGATATATCTTCACAATATTAACCCAAACATAAATAAGATCATGATATTCAAATAGTCACTAGATAACATGTTTACATCATAACTCATACACAATTATCATTCACACATATGCAAAGTCAATCTAGATTAGTACAAAACCATATCACAAATATGTCGGCTCATACCTGAATGCCATAACCCTAACCATCTGCATAAGCCAATCCAATTTAGCATGATACATATAACATCAAAAACTTGATCTAATAACCCTAATCATTAAGTTACTAGCATATAACAATAAGAAGTTAACCTATCATTCTCATCAACAACATATAACATAATCATTTGGTTATCTAATATAAAACAAAAATAGCAATGCATACAACTACATGTTACTATCATTCTTGACTATCTGACACGTGCATCTAACTACACTAATCAACTAACATCTATCATGAATGTAACCATAACATCAAAAGACACGTACATAAACCTAATGCATATAACAAACCTTCACTTACATACATGCATGCCAAACATACAATGCATGTATGATGATCTTCTCTTACCCCAAATTCCAATACTATAACCTCATTATGATGATTTGCAGCTCTTGCTCTATATCAGTCAACACATTAGCATCATAACATACCAATATCACCACGATGACCTAAATTTCATACCATGACTTCACAAGGCATGTTTGACCTACTATTCATGCATAACTATAACCGAGACCATACATTCATAACTATAACCAAGACCATACATGCATGACAACTGAATATAGATATATAACATACGAGTACCAAACCATATACACATAATCCTAGCTAGTTTCCAGTCATTAATGCATGAACATATCAACTTTACAA
This sequence comes from Pinus taeda, assembly GCA_000404065.3. Lineage (NCBI taxonomy): Eukaryota > Viridiplantae > Streptophyta > Pinopsida > Pinales > Pinaceae > Pinus > Pinus taeda. Next base: position 22,799 of record APFE030210319.1, read on the forward strand.
AAAAATGAACGCATGCATGACAACAACCATTACTCCATTGTACACATTTCCACATGAAATCATCAACATGCATAAGAAATGCCTAAGAAACTACACATACATATGAATGCATGTAGTCGAGCATAAGCGATCAATTCTTGTAACCAACCTACAAGACTGCTACATGTAAGAAAATAACCAAGAATGCAACCTAACATACAAGGATGTAATCAAGCTGAATATAATCATGTAACCAGTAATATACTTTTGACAATGCATTCTATTAGAGTCAGTCTTCGTAGCCTGTCACCAGGGATAAACATGATCTCTTACTATGTCTGGTTTTCAGAGATGTTTTGCACATGATCTTCAGTGCAAATCATATACTAATTATTACCATCAGAAGAAGCTCACGAAAATATTTCCAACGGTATATCACACTCTAGTAACCGGTTTATGGATCAGAGGTTATGATCGAGATGAATGAGTGATTCTTGGTTATGCATGTTTTGATGTCAGTTGCTGCACACAATGACAAGTTTAGTACAACATCAGTTTTTGAAATAATGGTAAGGAATTTTTCAAAAGTTAAAGAGGTTTTTGTCCATCACATACCAAATAACAAAAACCTCCTTCATTTTATGCACAGGTGCTACTATGTGGGAGATATGCAATGATATTTGGAGCCTACATTAAAACAAAGCAAATTTTTCATATTTTTCACTGTTTTAGTAATTTTAGTGCAGTGCCATTTTACAACAGATAGAAAGTAATTTTGAAAAACCCAAGGAGGTTTTTGTTAAAGATGAACCATATAACAAAAACCTCTTTTATTTTATTCACAGGTGTCGTGAATTTGAATATGTGGCTAGATATTTACAGCTCATTTTGAAAGATTTACGTTTTTAATGATTTTCTGTTTTAGAGATGATTTTGTGGCACATATTCCAAGCAACTGGAAATGAATTTCAAACATTTGAGAGAGGTTTTTCACCAAAATGACCTTATCTACAAAAACCTCTTTCAGTTCTGTACCAGGTACTATGGTTTAGGAGATACGAGTTCATCTTCAACACCTATTTTCATAAATTCAGTCCAAGTTTAATGTAACTGATTCTATTTTGAAGAAAATGGTTGAGCTCAATTCCCTTAATACAGGGATGAGCTAAATGTATAAATTTTATGAATTTCATAGTGTAGAGGTTCGATTTTGGTAGAAGAGAGGCTATCTTGGCTTTGTGTAAAAAATTTCCTGAACAGGGAAAATTGTCCAGGAGGACCAGTAAATGGTCGGCTTCTGAAACGGTACTATCTTTAAGGAGTTTTCTGCTATCGCATTTTGTCATTGTACATAACATTTTGCTCCTTTCATTGCAAATTTTGCACTGTCACCATTCATTTAGCTTGGGGCCCGAATTGAAGGCTATAAAGTTGAATGTCTGGCTTCAATTTTTTATTATTTAGTGTCAGTTGTTTGAGTTAGTCTCAGTTGAGTTGGTTTAGCTATGTGTCTTGAGTCAAGGTGTTTGTTTTGGTGTTCTGAAGTTATTGACTCCATATTTCCCAATGGATAAAGGCACTTGTCTACTTTTCCAAAGATCTGTGGTTCTTGGCACCTCCCAGGAGCTACCATCCCCATTGGATCTAATGTTAGTGTCAGTGTCTTCACACTTCCATCGGTGATCAAATTGCTTTTTTGCATGCATATTAGGTGTCTCATTCGATTAGCTACATTCCATTAGGTCATAGATCAACTGATGGTAGCAGTTTGATGTTAGTTTCCCTCATGACATTCACCTACTGACTTGTTTACACATTTTTGTTTTAGTCATTCACAGTCATCCTGTTTCATTTCATTTATAAAAACTAGTTTTAGGGTTTAGTTTCACTAGGTCTTAGGGTTTGTCATCATGGTCATCCAAATTGAATCAAAGGTTAGTAGGCACATGAGGAGGATAAAAAGGTTCATAGAGTCATAAGTTTACTTCTGTCATACTAAATAAAGCTTTCACCTCAAAACTATGTTTTGAGGTGAAATTGATCATTTGCATTTAGTGAATCACTTGATGTAATTTTATGTAATTTTATTGTCCTAATATGTAATTGAATTGTTCCTGGTGACCTGGTGACAAAGTCAACTCCTGCCAGGAGCTACCATCCCCATTGGATCTAAGGTTAGTGTCAGTGCCTTCACACTTCCATCGGTGATCAAATTGCTCTTTTGCATGCATATTAGGTGTCTCATTCGATCAGCTGCATTCCATTAGGTCATAGATCAACTAATGGTAGTGGTTTGATGTCAGTTTCCCTCATGACATTCACCTACTAACCTATTTACACATTTTTGTTTTAGTCATTCACAGTCATCCTGTTTCATTTCATTTATAAAAACTAGTTTTAGGGTTTAGTTTCACTAGGTCTTAGGGCTTGTCATCATGGTCATCCAAATTGAATAAAAGGTCAGCAGACACATGAGGAGGATAAAAAGGTTCATAGAGTCATAAGTTTACTTCAGTTATACTAAATAAAGCTCTTTCACCTCAAAACTTTGTTTTGAGGTGAAATTGAGCATTTGCATTTAATGAATCACTTGATGTAATTTTATGTAATTTTATTGTCCTAATATGTAATTGAATTGTTCCTGGTGACCTGGTGACAAAGTCAACTCCTGCCACTACAAAAATTCAATGTAACAAGTCCACCTGCAAAAAGGCAAAAGTCAGATGTAAGTGAAACAAAGCATTTAAAAAAAAAAAAAAGCTATCAAAACTATAGAAGAGTGGGTCTTGGTTAATGAAAAATTAAAGGAGAAAGGTATAAAGGCCATTTCATGTGTTTCATGTCTTCATTGTTGAATTGAAAGAGCCAAAGGGAGAAAAATCGCGATTTTGAGCAAACAAGGAAAAACAGGGGAAAAATCGGGGCATCTTCCTGGCGCTGCGCATTATTTCCCCAGCGCTACGCACCTATGGCAGGTTTGCAGTGTATTTTTGGTCTGGCGCTACACATTAAACTTGCGCTGTGCACCTGTTAGTGAGCGTTGCGCATCTGTTGGAGAAGCCTGAATTGTCTCAAATCACCTCCAAATTTCCCAAAAATCATTTAATACCTGTCCCAAGTAATTATATCAGTCCTCCTTGCTTTGAAGAGTAATGTTTCGTTGTTAGGGTTGTGTTTGGCTTCCTTCAGAGCAAACCCTAGTTAAATGTTAAACACAAACCCTAACTATATGCTAAATCAGCTCTCACAAGTTATCAAAGGTAGTTGTTGTTCTCTCTTACTCCATTCATATTGAGTTTTCAAAAGTGACATTCCCTATCCTAATCATCAAAGTTCACTCCCCAAACCCCACTCTTATTTACAAAACCCTAAACCTATTACATTATTCCCAAACCCTAACTCCCAAATTAATCCATTCCACTACACCCACTTCATTATCCAAACCTTATTCCACAACCTTAACATCATTTACTCCCCTCATTCCCCAAAAGAAACCCAAATTCCTACTCCCCCAAGCATTCACTTCCTCATACACATTTATTTCAAAATCTCTTCATAGTCATCTGTTTTCACTACAAATTTCATCATCCATCCATATTACCAAAAGCATGGAGAGAGAGTCAGATTATGAGAGGGAAGAGGAAACTCTCAGTGATTCTTCCAGAGAAGCTCATGTGCCAAGAAAGCCACACAAAGGGGGAAAGATCATCCTGGAGGATCCCACCACTCTTACAGAATTGCTTGCTTGCCCTCTTGTTTTAGCTAGCTTTAAAAACCAGTCTTGTTATCAGTTTTGTGAAATGGTAAAGAGGGTAAAATTTCATCATGAGCTTGCTAGGTTGTTTGTTATCCATCTTCATAATGACCAGGTGAACCTTGCTGGTGTCTCTTTCACCTTGACACTTGCCACCATTTCAGCATCAACAGGCATCCCTAATATAGGTGAGCAGTGGAATAAGGGGTAGTATGTGGGTAGAGAACATTATAAGCCTTACATTAAGGCTAGATATCACAGTCAAATGAGCAGGGTCTTTCCTTTCAAATACTTGTAGATCATTTATGCTCCTCTCACGAAACTCATCATCAAATATTTCACCTGTGAAGGAAGGTTTTCCCGCCTATATGCATATCATATCAGGTTGTTGATGCATTTCACAAGAGTAAGGATGATGAACCTCCCTTACTTTATATGCAGGAATATTGAGAAGATGGCTCACTATGTGCAAAGAAAACCTTTTCCTCAACAACTCGACAGTATTTACCACTTCTCATTGATCAAAATTGTGGTCTTGCATAAGCTAATCTTGTTGAACATACCATGGGATACCTTTATTGCCCATGAGATTTTCAAAGGCCCTCAGGTGATTCCATTAGTGTCTCAAAAGGAAGGAGGGCCATCAGGACAGCCAGGTGTTCATGAGACCGAGACTATAGGTAAGCCAGTGTTTGTCACCTATGAGAGAAGCACAAGGAGGCTTTTTGTTGCTGTCAGGCAAGTACTATCTCCACCAGGGGTGGAAGGGGTCTCGTTTTCTTCACCAGACCACAGGCAAATGTTATCTTCACCGAGGGTGAAAGGGGATTTGCCTTCTTCTCCAGCTATACAGGTTTGCCAGCAGTCAAAGGGCAGAGATAAAGGAAAGCCAAATATGCATGAAAAGAGCCCTCTTGAAGGGAAAAACCGAGAGCTTATTCTGATTGAGGAGGATGTTACTGATTTTGGCTCTCAAAGCTCAAAACTCAAGGACATGATTATTAAAGAGAAGGAGGTTGAAATGCAAGCTTTATCACTAAACCTTGGGAGGGCCAAATGGATCATCAACTTTCTTGAGTAGGAAAACAAACAATTGACAGATAAGCAAACTATTATGGAGCTACAGATGATTAGGGAAAATAGGCAAGAGGCAAAGAAAAGAAAGATCGAGATGACCTCCCTTGAGTAAGAAATAGAGAATGACCGGGAATATTGGTTGGAGAAGGTGAACATTCACCTTGAGAAGTTGCTTGAGAAAGCCAACAAAGAGAGGAAATGTTGCGCCATATGGCCTATCACTACCTAACCCGAAAAATATTTGCAAAACAATGGTAAAGAGGCTAAAAGCTAAGCTAAAAAGAGCTTTGAGGAGCAAAAAAGAGAAATATAAACTCAAGATCTTGGTTGAAGCATCATTGGCTCATCAAAGCACTTAACAAGGATCATTCATGCCAAATTTCAAGAAATTTGGAGAAAATTTTGACATTTTTGAATTTTTGAAATTGAAAAACAAGCTTTTCCAATAGGTGCGTAGCGCCACCGGTGCTGCACTTTTGTTGGGGACATCCTCTTGAAAAAAGGCTTATATATTTGGAATTAGCATGGAAAAATAAGCAAGCTCAAAAATAGTGAGGAATTTTGGACAAGTTCTAGGTCTTTAAAAGGGCAAAAAACACCCAAAAAGTGCCCTCTCTGCCACTTTTTTGCCACACAAGAAGAAATCTTGGGAAAATACATTTTTGGAGGGGAAAATGAACTCCAAATTCAGAAATTCAAGGTATTCCAGAAAGTAGAGTCAACAAGCTTTCCAATGAGGTATTATGTACCTGATTCAGACTCCAGGAAGGCTTCAAACTTTGGCCTAGAAAAAGCACTGCACATTAAATTGATTTTGCCAATTTTGCCTGATTTTCCAGATTTTTCCTAGTTTTCTTGGGAGATCACTTTTTCCTCATTTCTTGGTAAATGATGAATTTGATGTAAATGTGGATGAAAATCACTTCATAGGGTAGATACATCAAGTTCCAAGTGGTTTTGAGCTGTAATGAATTGGTTTCCTTCGTTTTAGAGGCAAGTTGTTCCACTGCCTATATTCATGTTCTTAGTTTAGATATGGTTGAAACCACCCCTCTTCTCATGGATTTGACCCTAATAGCTAGCATGAGTGGTTTCCTTGCCTATATTATGTAATTTATTAATCATTTGTAAAGGTTAGACTTTGGCAGAAGTGTTGGCACTCATTGAACATTTGTATCAGCAGTTTGCAAGGAATAAAACCAGGTTTCACAACTATTTTTGTGGGATTCTTGTGACAATGAGTTTATGTATTGTTTCTTCTTTGTAATGAGTTTTTATGATGTTTTATATGTATCCACGTCTCTCTCTCTCTTCTAAACTAAATGAATCAAGGTGAATAGACAAAATACACTAATTTACAATGCTTTGTCTTGGGAATGCATTTGATTTTTAATGTTTTCATTGTTTGAAGAGCATTCATAGTTTCTTTATGCCCTCCTCAACTCCTCAGCTTTCTTAATCTACCATATCAATCCATTGCTAGTACATAAACACTTGTCTACCTTGCCCCATAAGACATGACTGTATCCCTAAGTTGATTTCTTGGACCCAATCTGCCTTCTCCAATTGATCCAGCAACCAAAACCTAAAATCAAACCAGAAACCCTAATCTACTATACCTAGCCTAAAATCAGCATTCATTCAGTCATCTCAAGCCCTAGCTGCTAATACTAATTGAGATTGACAATGAGAGAGCCCTCTGTCGACCTGGTAGGGCTAGCTACCAGGTTAAGCGTGGTTTGATGTTACCCTAGACCCGCCTTCCTTCAGCCTGAGGTAGATCAAGGCACTAACATAGTTGGCAGCAGAGAGGCTGTCTTGGCTTTGTGTAAAAATTCTTGAATATAATTTTAATAAAGTTGTCTTTTGCCCTTTGGATCTAGGATTCATCACAGTGTCAATGTTTAGTATGTTTTCCCTGTAATTCATTTACACATTATGTTTTTTCTGCCTTGTTACAACATTATCTAAGTAATATGTTAGGAATTCATCCGTAATGATGCTCCTTTCGTGATGATTTTGCTGTTAGTTGTAATGGTTGTCTTATGCAGAATTCATCCTTGGCTAGATGCTCTGTTGAGAAACCTCGTGATTCTCTTTCATCTAATCTTTGTCTGATGCCTATAGGACAGTGAGATTTCTCCCTCATACTTCTCATATTTGCAATCTTCACTTGGTTGAACATGGCACTTAATTTGCCCCTGGTTTTCCGACAGAAACTGACATCGATTCCATAGTCCAATCACCCTTTCTCTTGCTGTTTTCGACCTAAAACAAATCCAATCAAATCCTCTAAGCTACTATACCTAGCCTAAAATCTATATTTGATTCAGTCATCTCAACTGAGATTGACAAGGAGAGATCCCTCTCCTGACCTAGTAGGGCTAGCTACCAGGTTAAGTGTGGTTTGTGGTTATCCTAAGATTGCCTTCCTTCAGCCTGAGGTAGATCAAGGCACTAACATAGTGGTGACCATACTGGGGAAGAGGTGACAGATTTTCTTCGAGAAAGATCATTCAAGTGCATATCTGATCGCTGATGGTGGAAAATAGTCAGACACATATGAAGGTTGAAATCATCTACCTGATGACTCCAATGTTCAAGATCCTGACTTCGACTTCACTACCAAAGAATCCGGTTTTCAGAACATTGATGGTAATCACCGATGACAGGGTATGTGGCAAATCCATTATCTAGTGAAATGTTATTGAAATTAAGGGCTGAGATAGCAAAATTTCAAATTGATCAGAGTATTTTAACATCATTGATTCTTAGCTTGAAATGTAGCCGACTCACACCTAAGAATAAATATTGTTTTCTTGGCTTAGCGGTTGAAGGATTAGAAAATGAAATTGAACTATTGGATCTCCAAATTAAATCACATGAATTCCAAGACCCTAAACAATTCTTGGAAATTCTCCCTCCTCCCAAAGAAGAAAAGATAAGGCTACCTTTAGATGGTTGGATGGAAGGATGTTATGATTTACAGCGAGGATGTGACAATCTCCATCCAAGAGCATATGTTAATGAGCTGGGGCAACAAATAGAATCTGGTTTCTATGATCCTATAGCTGCATATATGGAATGTATTTTTAAGTTGAAAGAAAAACCAAGTTACTTGTTACAGAGCCAGAGGTACTATGGGTATGTATTACTAGTAGGATTTCCAACTATGTTCTAGTTCAGACATTATCAAACAACCACATCTTTGTCATAGTTACTTAACTGGTTAGTCTGGCATTACAATATCACTTGATCGATTGATTTGCTTGCAAAGTAGGGTAGGACTGTGCATAAATAAGTTGGTAAAGGCAGCATTTCAGTCTCCGATATTTGTTATGTACAGTTTGCAGTATGTGTATGTTTGGATTGGTATGAGTTGTTTTGAGTTTGCAGATGGTTGACCGTATTTCCCAATGGATGAGGCACTTGTTCTACGTTGTTCTTGACACCTCCAAGGAGCTGCCATCCCCAATGGAGCCAATGTTAGAGTCAGTCTTCGTAGCTTGTCACCAGGGATCAACATGAGCTCTTACTATGTCTAGCTTTTAGAGATGTTTTGCACATCATCTTCAGTGCAAATCATATCCTAAGTATTTCCATTAGAAGAATCTCAGATAAATATTTCCAACGGTATATCACACTCCCGTAACCGGTTTCTGGATCAGAACATATGATCGAAATGAATGAGTGATTCTTAGTTATGCATGTTTTGAGGTCAGTTGCTGCACACAATGACAAGTTTAGTACAAGATCAGTTTCTGAAATAATGGTAAGGAATTTTTGAAAAGTGAAAGAGTTTTTTTCCATCACATACCAAATAACAAAAACCTCCTTCAATTTATGCACGGGTGCTACTATGTGGGAGATATGCAGTGATATTTGAATCCTACATTAAAACAAAGCAAATTTTTCATATTTTTTTACTATTTTAGTCATTTTAGTGCAGTGCCATTTTACAACAGGTGGAAAGTAATTTTGAAAAACCCAAGGAGGTTTTTGTTAACCATGAGCCATATAACAAAAATGTCTTTCATTTTATTCACAGGTGTCGTGAATTTTAATATGTGGCTAGATCTTTACAGCTCATTTTGACAGTTCTAAGTTTTTATAGAGATGATTTTGTGGCACATATTCCGAGAAACTGGAAACGAATTTCCGAAAGTTGAGAGAGGTTTTTCTCCAACATGACCTTATCTACAAAAACCTCTTTCTTTTTTTTAACATATGCTATGGTTTAGGAGATACGAATTCATTTTCAACACCTATTTTCATAAATTCGGTCCAAGTTTAATGTAACTGATTATATTTTGAAGAAGATGGTTGAGCTCAATTCCCTTAATACAGGGATGAACTAAATGTATAAATTTTATGAATTTCATAGTGTAGAGGTTCGATTTTGGTAGTAGAGAGGCTGTCTTGGCTTTGTGTAAAAAATTTCTTGAATATCATTTTAATAAAGTAGTTTTTTTCCCTTTGGATTTGGGATTCATCACGGTGCTAATGTTTAGTATGTTTTTCCTGTAATTCATTTACACATTATGTTTTTTCTACCTTGTTACAGCGTTATCTAAGTAATATGTTAGGAAATCATCCGTAATGATGCTCCTTTCGTGATCATTTTTCTATTAGTTGTAATGGTTGTCTTATGCAGAATTCATCTTTGGCTAGATGCTCTGTTGAGCAACCTTGTGATTCTCTTTCATCTAAAGTTGTTGTTGTAGATTCAACCCTTGTCTGATGCATGTAGGGCGTGGTCTTCTCCCTCATACTTCTCACATTTACAATATTCACTTGACTGAACATGGCACTTAATTTGCCCCAAGTTTTCCGGCAGAAATTGACATTGATTCCATAGTCCAATGACCCTTTCTCTTGCTGTTTTCGACTCAAAACAAATCCAATCAAATCCTCTGAGCTACTATACCTAGCCTAAAATCTATATTTGATTCAGTCATCTCAACTGAGATTGACAAGGAGAGAGCCCTCTCCTGACCTGGTAGGGCTAGCTACCAGGTTAAGTGTGGTTTGTGGTTATCCTAAGATTGCCTTCCTTCAGCCTAAGGTCGATCTAGGCTCTAACACATTCCACAAAATCAGCATCAAGTTCCTCATGAAAACCTTACTACAACCATGATCAACATGATGTAATGCAACAAGCATATGTAATGAAAGTGTAAGAGACACACATGCAACTAACATGCATGCATGACCAACACATTCACCCAAGAAGAGTGCAAACACGCTCTGATACCAGTCTGTAACACCCTCCTCCCACATCTACCCAAGCAACCATCCAGCTGGCGTAAAAATGCGACAAGAGGCCACTATGATAAGACTAACCTCCTAGGTAACCTTAAGGAAATAAAGTCGGCAAAACAAGACCTTACAGACCTCCCTCAGGTGCTTTAGGACCCCCAGGAGCTAATCCACCACTCTAGGTGCCCAACCCCTGATTTAACCTATAATTTCAATGAATTAAACCCAAAGTCGATCCCATGACAAGGCATGCATGCAAATGGAACCCAATAGCCATTCCCACAATGTCTGCAAGGGAGAGACTACGATCTTTTTCAGCCAATTTTGTGCTAGAGACTGCAGTGTTTAAGCCACTTTTTCAGGGCTAGTCTCCAAACCAATGCCTAGAACTTAATGACACTTTCCAAGACATTAAATTACACCAAGGCAAAGCCTCTAACATAAAACTTGATCAAGGGCTTGACCTAACCAAGCCTAACCATGACAAACATTTCGTTAAACATATCCTTAGCATATAATCTATAGGTGTAAATAATAGAAGTATAGGGATCACATACTCATATAAGAATCTCTATGAACCATTGTTCCCTCATGCCATTTGCTGCATTATCATCTATTAGGCCATAGATACATTATCCATTCATTTACAAGTAAAAACATGAAATAGCCATGACATGAACCAATGATATAACCATGCTTATAACCAACATAAAACCATATAAATATCAGAAATATGACAACCATTAAATCCACATATAAACAAGTGCAAAAGTAAGAGAACTTAGCTTTTATTAATCACAGGCAAATCCGACAAGGTTCAAGACTTTCACGTACCACCCAACCATAGACATGGTTGAACCAAATCTCTGTTTCAACCAGTCACCCATGTGCCATATTCCAAGCATGAATGTGGGATCTCATAGAACTACCAATCCAAGAACAACCAAAGGAATCCAAAGGTTAAACCAACTCCACCCTCACCAAACCATGATCACACCAAACCCGGTGCTCCGATCACAACCAAACTGAACTTGGGATGCCATCTGGAATCCATCACTATCCTTGAGGAATTTTCTGTCTCCTTGTCTCTAAGGCTTTACCAATCCTGGATGACTAGGCCCTAAACTAAGACCAGCCTCTCAAGCTTTACTGCAATCCAAACCCAGATCACTAGGCCCTAAACCGAGACTCCTCCCTCAGGCTTTACCTTATATCCTGCCAAAACCAATCAAGGGATTCCTAGGCCTTTGGGAATGAAGCTTGAGACCACCTCCACCATGGATTCTAAAATCCATCTAGCAAACCAAAGCTCAAAAACCAAAATAAACATTCCAACACCATGGTATCCAGAAAAAAGCAAGGCTAGGTGGAAAACTACTATCATAACTAAGCAAAACCATGCCACCAACAGTAAGAGAACCATACACCAACATGCAAAGCCATGCAAGTCAAAACCAGTTAGGAAATCATACATGCAAAAGGTTCAAGTATTCTTTCTCAAGATGCTTGATCCTGCTTTTCCTTCCTTGACCCTTGCTATCCTTCCTTTCCCTTTGCTTTCTTTTCCTTCCTTGATCCAAAGCTAGAGTGCTCCAAGAAAACTCTAAGTGACCAAGAGTGAGAGAGAGATAATAATGAGAGAGCTACAAACTTGAACTAATCAAGAGACTACACTGACCAAGCCTAAACCAAGAGCTTGCACTGACTAAAATCTTGCCCACTGATCCTCATAAGCCTTTTTATGAATGAGGCCTCTCGTTTTTTTATTTTCCATTATTTTCCTTTAATTTCCTCCTCACATGCAACCTGTGACCTTTCATCTTACTTTTCTCCTAATTTCCTTTATTTTCATAAATAAATGTGCCAAAATTACCTTTTACTGCCTTTTCCTTAGCCTTTGTCAATTTCCTTAGCCAAGAACAAACATCCAATGATGCCCACTAGGATATCTTTGCCCAATGGTGAACTTAGAATACGTGCCCCATCAACTGTGGCTATATATATATATATATATATATATATATATATATTGTTTACATGGAATTTTCAACAGGGTTGTTACACAACCCATCTTACACTACATGGAAACACCTTCTAGATCCTTGTGCCTTAGGCCACTAAAGCTCTAGTTCACTACTATTAACTTATCTATGCATGGAGATGAAATAGAAGTAGTCTCTTTTTAATGCAAGAGGATTAAGGGACTGATCAAGAAACAAGGGTTTTTAATTAGAAGAGGAACTTAAAAACTCCAACAACAAAAAATGTAAACTAGTAGAATATATTCCGTAGCATAAGGGTGTACTTTTATTTTATCTTCATCCTACTTCACCATATGATTGATAAATACTCCTCAAAGTTAATTTAGAACATTGAGAATGGGATTTAGGAGGTGGATCCTCAATAGATCCCATAAATCCCATCCAAAAACACATTATTATGCACACATTTATTTTTTTTAGTGTAAAATGTAAATAGAAGTGAGTTGCTCAAAGGACAATAAGTGTATGTATGTGCTTTGTTTAAAAAAGAATAATGTATCAACACATTTGTATTTTATAGAAATTGCTTATATAAACTCAAAACTCCTTTTTTGAAGAGTTATGAGGGATGTTTGTAAACTTATGCAATCATGAAGTGAGGCCATAGCATGTGCATAGTGGCAAATTATGCTATAGCACATTTGGTTCCTCATCATACTTATGATGCTTTGAAGACGTCCTTAAAGTAAACAAAGTGAGTAAAGTAAACAAAGTGAGCTGGCCATTGTTGGGAGACTTTTCCATAGTGTTCCTAATGTGAAGATTCCAATATTTCTGAATCTTAAAGTCTAAAATCATAAAATCTACCTTATAACACAAATAAAAAAATTAAAAATGTAATATTGTGAAATTAAAAAAAAATCTATAACATTAAAAAGTTATATTTAAAAAAAATCTAGATAACTTTTTAAAATCTAATTAAATGATAAAAAAAAAAAAAAATCATATTTTAAAATTTTTAATCTAAATAAGTTTCAAAAAAATATTTCTATTTTTAAAATTACACATTTAAAATAAATTTAAAATCATTTTGCTTAAATTTTAAGCATGCAGCCATTTTTGGCCAGCCTTGGAAGGATAGGAACAAATGTTACTTTCAATTATTTTTTTTCCCACCTACACATGAATATGTTCACATTTCCTCTTTTTGGAGATTTCGAGTACGTGGCAGTGGCACTTTATATGAGACAGTTTCAATTTTACAACAGGCCAAGTTTCAATTTTTCAACGGCCTGTTGTAGAGTGATCTAGAACAAGCTCCCACCATAGTTAAACCATTTACTTTTCCAGAACAATAAACTCTCGGTGCTTCGAGATCATTCTTTACCGTTCCATCTGACACTTTCAGCACCGAGATGTTTCTTTAACGTCCCTATCCGAACACTTTAAATTCCGAGGTAACGCTCGGGTATTTTCACGGCGAGTTCTTAGAAGTTTTGGAGCACTATTTATGTCTATTGTTCTCTAATACTTTCATTTAGCAGGTTTCTGAAACAGATTTTACTGTCTCCGTGTCTACACTGGGAATTATAGATTTTCTGAGCTGAATTACGCGAAATATGGCGGTTTCAAAACGCTTCATGGTATGTATTTTGTTACTGATGCTCTTGACAGGCGTCGCTTGCCAGGGCTTTGTGCCGAACATTCTAGGGCGCGTTTGGACCCCATGGAATGGCATTTGGCAGGATCCTTTTAAAGTACTGGAAGAAAACCCTCTCTCGGCTGTCGGCGGTGACATCAGCCAAGTTGCGTTAACGAAAGTGGACTGGAAGGAGACTCCAGAGGCTCACATAATTAAAATTGATGTTCCAGGTAATATTATGTCAAAATTTATATCTGAAGTCATCTGGTAGTAGTTTAAAGATTCATCTGGTAGTAGTTTAAAGATGAATATGTTATGCTTTTCAACATAGACGTGCTTTCTCCAATATCTTATACCTACAATTTCAAAATTTAAACGGTTTTTAAAGTTACCAGGAGGTCCTGAAAAATAAAATTTAATAAAATATGTTATTACATCTAAATTTTGAAAGTTTAGATGAGATATTATTAAAATTTAAAATTTACTAGGGTTTGATGGAGGTGAAATTAAAGATCGCGGTATGGTTGCAGGGATAAAGAAGGAGGACATTAAGATTGAGTTCAAAAGCGGTGTGCTTACCGTGAGCGGAGAACAGCAGAAGGAGAAGATTGACAAGTCCGAAAAATGGCACCGAGAGGAGCGATTGGTCGGTAAATTTATCCGACAGTTCCGTTTGCCGGACGGCGATATGGAAAAGGTTAAAGCGAGCTTGGAGAACGGCGTACTGGTGGTGAGCGTGCCGAAGGTGGAGAAGAAGGTCGGTGAAGTGAAAGTTATCAGTATAGAATCCGGGGGCGACAACCAGAAAGGCTGTTTGGAGGGCGGCAATGACATCTGTAACGCCTAATGAAGAATTATATTAGTGTGTTGTAGTTTTGTGTGGGGAAATGTAAATAAAATCCTTTGAGGATGGGAATAAAGATGTAGATCCCTTCTTCCCCAGACGCTTCCATTTAAATCATAAATTGTGTAACCGTCTGTTTCAAAAAATGAATTATTATCTTTTGTATTTTTTTGCGTTTGACTCAAGTAATGGCTATTTTATAGATGCTTTCAATGGTGCAGGAAGTGGGAATCAATTGGAAAACTCAAGTAATGGCTATTTTAGAGATGCTTTCAATGGTGCAGGAAGGGAGAATCAATTGGAGAAAAAAACACAGTAATTTTCTATGCAGCAATTTTTTTTTGATGGTGCCTTTTTTAGGAAAGAAAAAAACAATTAAGAAAAATAATTGATTTTGAAGGTGGATACTTCTTATTTTAACGGTGCATCATCTCTTTGGAAACACTGATTTTCGTCGCCAATGTGGTGACGAGTAACTTATTTTGTTGATTAAGATATCCTTCTACATACCATGTTCGATTCCCCTTTCTATATAATTGGTAATAGGAGAGGCTCAATCGTTCGGGACTTGTCCTTGTCCTCCCTAGTTATATATACTAGGAGGTTCAATCGTTGGGATTTGTCCTCCTCGGCACGAGATTTGTTAGTGTTGGTTCAAGTAAAATTAATTTTCTCAACTACTTCAAAAATTTAAAATTAAAATAATATTCTTGATTATTATCAAACTTAATCGTTCTTAATAGTTAGATTATTAAAATCTACTTGGAAGTAACCATTACCATTTAAATTATAAAAATTTCAATAATTGGATTTAAATATATAATATAAAAAATACTATATATTAATTAATATTTAATAAAATTAATAATAAAAGTTATTGGGAAATTAATAAAATTACATAATAATGATTTTTAATAAAATTATTAATAAAAGTTAATTGGAATATAATAAAAGTTAATGGCTTTTTGGGGAGATGATAGATGGTGATCGGTGTTATTATGTTAAGTCATATTTTGATATGAAGCTATTGGTTCAATTCCTGCCTAGAATAATATACTGATATGAAGCTACTGGTTCAATTCTTGCCTAGAATAATATACTGAAATTAAGGGCCTTGGATAGATATGAAGCTATTGGTTCAATTCCTGCCTAGAATAATATATTGAAATATGAAGCTACTGTTTCAATTCTTGCCTAGAATAATATACTGAAATTAAGGGCCTTGGATAGATATGAAGCTATTGGTTCAATTCCTGCCTAGAATAATATATTGAAATTAACGGGCCTTGGATAGATGGTTCAGTTCTTGTCGAGAATAATATATTAATATGTTGAAATTAACGGGCCAAAATAATATATTGAAATTAACGGGCCTTGGATAGATGGTTCAATTCTTGTCGAGAATAATATATTAATATGTTGAAATTAATGGGCCTTGCATAGATGGTTCAGTTCCTCCCGATAATAATATATTGAAATTAATGGACTTTGGATAGAATATAAATTAACGGACTTTGGATAGAATATATTGAAATTAACGGGCTTTGGATAGATGATGATTGAGAGATAATAATCTAGTGTGATGTCAAGACATTTCTTGATATGAAGCTATTGGTTCAATTCCCGCCTAGAATATCCCTGCCTAGAATAATATTGAACATCCTAAAATACTTTTGCCTAGAATAATATCAAAACACGATGAAAATATATATTTTAATAATATACGCGCGTGCCTGCTGCTCCCTGCCTGCAGCAGCCTGCCCCAACCCTTGCGCTCTGTGACCTTCACGCCCCTCGCGTCCCCCTGCCGATCCAATGGAGGGCAGCGGGGATTCGGATCCCCCTCAAGCACCACCGGAGGTGATGGCCTTTCGCTCAATGATTGCCGCTGGAACAAAGCGCCTGCCCTCAGGTATGCAGAAGAAGTTTGTGAAAAAGGTGGATTCGATCCCTTCAGTAGCTTTACCTGAACAAGAAACTTGCAAATCCGCAATGAATCTCACGGAAAGAGGCCTCATAGGCCAGTTCACAGGCCTCTGGCCATCACCTAATTCGGTAGAGGATTGGACACAAAGGAACTGGAAGCCCCTGATCAAAGAAGGAGTCAAGAGCTATTTCGTAGTCCCGGTCTGGGTCAGACTCCCTCATTTGCCATTGCATTGCTGGAATCAAAAATCTTTTCAAATCATAGGTAACGCCCTGGGAAGATATATAGATCAGGCAGCGAGAAAAGATCAGTACTCATGTGCTCGCATTTGCGTAGAAGTGGACTTAGAGGAAGGGTTACTGGAAGCTATCAATCTCACAGTAGCTGGGTGGTCATATGTTCAGGAGTTGGATTACGAACAGTTACCCTTTAAATGCAGACGTTGTCACAGCCATGGCCACTTTGCAAAGAACTGCAAAAAGAGAACAGAGGAGAAAGTAGAAAAACAGAATGGGGAACAATGGACCCTTGTACAAAAGAATGCATCCTCCAAAAAAAAAGGAAATGGTAAAGGCTCCACGGAAGGAGTTCCCAGCACCAGTAAAGCCAATCAAGAAACAGAAGTAAATCCTAAAGATGTGGATAAGGATCAGGCCAATCAAGCTATCCTAAGTCAGGAGAATGAAGAACAAGAGGATACTTCTATTCCAAACAAGAAGGTAGAGGAAGTAATACAAAGGGAGATTAATCAAGGAAGCCCATTAAACCCTACATATGCAAAGATAATAAAGAAAAAACCAATTGAAAGTTCTAGCTCCTCAGAGGACGAAGTTTATGAGCGCCAAACGAAAAAAGCAGGAAGGAAATCCCGCAAAGAAAAAAGGGAGGAGGAGGCATAGAGACTTAAAATGCAAGGAAGGCAAGCCACCATAGAAATGACTATTGGGCGAAACACCAGACCAAGGTCCTCCAAGGGAGGGCTCACCCCTTCAAGTAAATAATGAATATCGTCTCTTGGAACTGCAGAGGTCTGGGGAACCCCTCCAAAATAGAGGCAGTCAAGGATCTTATGAAAGCAGAACCCTCAGACATACTCTTGCTCCAAGAGACTAAAATAGAAGGGCATGCCCTTCTAGAGATTAGTAGCTCAAAGTGGAACAAAAAAGCAGGCAAAGCGGTCAGCTCAAGGGGTACATCTGGAGGACTGGCAACACTCTGGAATGACGACCTTTTTCAGCTGGAAAATCACAAGGAAACGTAGCATTGGATCCAAACTGAATTAATGCACAAAGCAAGTAAGCTAAATATCACCCTTTTTAATCTTTATGTACCTGTCTCTTACCAGGAAAAGAGAGAATGTTGGAGCTCTCTATCAGCTTATCTAGAACAGATTGCCCCCAGCAACATTATCATAGCAGGGGATCTAAACATTATTATGAAAGCTAAAGAAAAGAGGGGAGGGACAAATAACAGAGACCCATGCTTGATGAGGTGGAGGATCTCTTCCAGCGCTGGGACCTGCTGGGCTTCAACCCCATCAGAGGTATTTACACTTGGTCCAATAATAGAGTGGGAACTGACCACATCTCAGCTCAGTTAGACAGATTCATGGTTCAAAGCTCCATAATGATGAAAAAAAAATAATAACCACAAAAATTTTGCCCAAGCTGGCCTCGGACCACAAACCCATCCAACTCCTTCTAGAAGATGAAAAAGACTTAGGACCCATACCTTTCCGATTCAGCCCCCTATGGATTGAGAAGGAAGGCTTCGAAGAGACAGTGAAGGTAGCCTGGGACAAACCGGTATTGGGATCTCCTAGTTATGTCTAGGAGAAAAAGTTAAAGGCAACTAAATATGCGCTGAAGAACTGGATAAAAAAGCCAGTGAATACCCCTACCGAGCAAAGAAAGGAGTCAATCCAGGCACTCCAAAATTTGCAAACAGAGATGGAAAACATAGATATAACTGCAGATTTGTTGGAGAAAGAAACAAAATCTCAATGTTCTGCACACCACACCTTCAGAAAGGAGGAGGAATACTGGCGATTAAAATCCAGGAGCTTGTGGTTGAAGTCCGGAGACAGAAACACTTCCTACTTCCATCGACAATACAGAGCGAGATTGACCAGGAATCACATAGCAGAGATTAAAACTCCAGAGGGTAGTGTATGCAACAGTTATCATCAGATCAAGGCAGCTGCAGAAAACTATTTCATGAATCTATATAGGAAAGAAAATCACAGCAACAATGAAGAAATTGTGGACATCATGTCTAATATCCCAAATCTGATTAGCCCTAAAGAAAATGCAGAACTATGCAGGCCAGCCACGGAGGAAGAAATTATTAAAGTAGTATGGTCCATGGATCCAGATAAGGCTCCCGGACCCGATGGATTTACAGTCCATTTCTATAAGGCGTGCTGGCATATCATAAAAGTTGATCTATACAAAATGATAAGCAGATTTATGAAAAAGGCTAAGGTAGGCGGAGGAACAAATTCTACATACCTCACGCTAATCCCCAAAGAGATCAACCCGGAAACATTCACCAGGTTCAGGCCGATATCGTTGTGTAACGCTTCATACAAAATCTTGGCAAAATTGATGGCTAACTGGATCAAGCCATTGTTAAAAAAATTGATCTCACCTTCTCAAGGCGGATTCGTGGAAGGCAGAAATATTACAGACAATGTAATACAGGTCCAAGAGATTATACATTCCAGCAAACAGCGAAAGGAAAAAGGCATGCTGGTCAAGTTAGATATGGCCACCGCATTTGACAGAGTGGACCGTTCATTCATTTGCAAGGTTCTGATGGCATTTGGGTTTTCACAGCAATTCATAAATCTAATTAATGCCTGTATAGGAAATCCTTGGATCGCACCGCTAGTCAACGGGCGTCCCACGAACTTTTTCCAAATGCAGAGGGGCATCAGACAGGGATGCCCCCTCTCCCTGTCACTGTACATCTTAATGGTGGAGTCTCTAAGTCGAAAACTTGCTGAAGAAAAATCAAGAGGCAACATTCCGGGCCTTAAGCCATTTCATGGAGCAGAAGGACAGAATCATGCGTTATTTGCTGACGATATAATTCTTTTAGGAGGAGCCACCACAAGAATCTCCATATCCATAAACGCAACCCTCAACAAATATTGTAGAGTCTCAGGGGCGTTAATAAATGAAAATAAAACAGAAGTTTATAGCTGGAATATAGAGCAGAGGGAGCTATCAGACATAACCACGCTCCTGGGATTCAAAGGACAGGTAAATTGGGACAATTTCAGGTATTTAGGTCTCCCCATTACATCAGGAACAAACAAAAGATCACTGTTGAGCGATTTGATATCGAAAATAAAAGCCAAAATCGCAGCGTGGGGAGGTCACTGGCTGACGAAGGGAGGAAAGGTAATCTTAATTAAAGCAGTACTCTCAGCGCTTCCAATATACCAGGCAGCGTTCCTCCTAGCTCCAAGAAACGTGTCAGAGCAAATTTCCAAATTGCTCAGAGATTTTTTGTGGCAGGGAGGAAAGGGAAATGAAAATAAAATTCATTTGGTGAAATGGGATGTGGTAAGAAAAACACAGGCAGATGGAGGGTTGCAAATCAGAGACCCAGCCCTCATAAATTTAGCTCTGAGAGGAAAGATCCTCTGGAAGCTGTTACACGAACCCACACATCCGGTCAGTGAAATACTGAGGTCCAAATACAGTCCCAACAAAAATCTCAGCAATCTTCAGAATGCAAATACAGTCAATAGTACGCAGGTATGGAAACTTTGCTGCAAGAGAAGTAAGTTTTTCATCAAACATGTCTACAAGATCCCAGGCAATGGCAAGCGCACCCATTTATGGAATGACAAAATTATGGGGAAAGAACCCTTGAGGGACAATGAGGATATAGCTAACCTCAGGGACTGGCTGAAGCAGGCAGGAGTTAATACTGTTTTCGACTTGTCAAAGTGGGATCAACGTGGGGATTGGGATGGATGGGACTTTCATGGAGTTCCAGAGAGGTTAACACATCAACAAACTTTGTTTGAAGATATGCTGGAGGAAGCAGCGCCCATCAACAAAACCATGAAAGACAAATGGGGGTGGGGCCAGACCGGAATCTACACAACAACAGCAGGATATAGAGCAGTGCAGACCTTAAATAACAGCAGAGAAAACTTGGCCTTTTGGAAGAATGTATGGGATCCTTTAGCCCTTCCGAAGGTAAACTTCTTTTTCTGGACCCTGACTCATAACAAACTTTTAACAGGTGACAACTTGGCTAAAAGGAATATAGCAGGACCCCACAGATGTGTACTTTGCAACAACAACAAACCTCTGTAGCAGATTTATATGCCAACTGGAATAGAATTTATCCCCAGTGCATCCCCTCCAAATCGTTCTGGAAAAAAATATGGACAGCTATCCCAAAGTATGTATGCTGGCAGCTTTGGTTAGCTCGAAATCAGCAGATCTTCAGAGAAATAAGTCACACTCCATTGAAAGTAGTAGCAAAAGTTAAATCTTTCCTACTAGAAGCAGCTCAACAGCAGTATTTTAAAGAAGACCCTCTGTTAATGCCTGAAGAAAAAAGATGGCTTG
Source organism: Pinus taeda (assembly GCA_000404065.3). Taxonomy (NCBI): domain Eukaryota; kingdom Viridiplantae; phylum Streptophyta; class Pinopsida; order Pinales; family Pinaceae; genus Pinus; species Pinus taeda. The sequence continues at coordinate 43,858 of APFE030210319.1, forward strand.
GTATGCTAGAGCCTCATCCACACAAGCAACTTTCCTCTCCAAAAAAGGCAAACCAGGAATGGCGCATAAGAGAAGAAGATGACAAATTCCAACTATGGTGGCGGACTCAAAATTTAACCACTATTTTCTTTGACGGAGCATCCAAAGGTAATCCAGAAAGTGCAGGAGCAGGGGGAGTCATATACTCCATAGATGGGATTGCAAAAGACTGTTTCAGCTGGGGACTCGGCCAGAAATCTAACAACCAAGCAGAGATCCTCGGGCTTCTGAAAGCATGCAACATTGCAAGAGACAAAGGAGCTAAAGATATCCAAGTGTTTGGAGACTCAGAACTAATAATAAAGAGCATGAATATGGCAAACCCTTTTAGAAATGCTAGCCTAAACAAAATTCAGGATAGGTTGAAGAGAGTCATGTTAGACTTTAATACCTGTAAGTTTTACCATATTCTCAGAAAGTCAAACGGGGAAGCAGATCAGCTGGCAAATAAAGGCAGCTCTTTGACGAAAGGACTCCTAATCATAAACAACGAAAGCAATATACATATGCCTTGAAAAGCAAGCAGATCTAATTAGAATGTAATGTAACTGAAGCTGCCTGGGATCAGACCCAAGAATTTTCAAATCAATAAAAATATAACCTTTTGAGTTGAAAAAAAAAACAAAAAACAAAAAACAAAAATTAAAACATGATGAAAATATTAATATTATCCTGACAAACTTATATATATAAACAAAAATATAATTAAAATTAATAAAATTCATTTTAATTATGAAATATAATACAATATATAAAAAAATAATTAATATAGATTCATTTTAATTATGAATTACTCATTTTAATTATAAATTTACTTAATTTATAAGAGTGAAAAATAATTGAATTATAAATCTCTATAATAATCAAAATCTTAAAGTTACTACATTAATTTATATAAACAAAATATAATAAGAATAATAGAGATTCATTTTAAATCATGAATCAATTTGTTTATAAAAAAATTCAATTTTTTAACCTTGAATGTACTTTTATAAACTCTTATAAATTTTAATTTTTGAGTGCAAAAAAATTGAATTTATTAAATCTCTAGAATAAACAAATTTCTTAAAGTAAAAAAAAAAAAAAAATTAAGTATAAGAATAAACTAAAAATTAATAAAAGTCTTGAGCATTAACTTAATTGAGCTAGCTTTTGTTAATAAAGCTTCTCCTTATTAAAAGGTCTCATGTGAATTTTTCTTCATCTTTTGGAAGTTAAGTTCCTTGAATGAGCCAATAAAAAGTGATTCTTTCAATGAATTTGTCTTTTCTTCAATTTTTTGGAAGTTAAGTTCCTTAATAGCCAATAAAATTGATTCTTTCAAATAAATTTAGTCTGAACAATATTTTTAATAAGTAGCATAGTCTTTGAAAAACATTAAAAAAAAACTTAAAAAATAATATATTTATTTATATAAAAATAAATTACTATAAATTTAAACTTAATGTTTTTAACTAGTTACATCTCATTAACACCAAAAAAAAAAAAAAAAACAAAACAAAACAAAAACAAAAACAAAAAACATAATACATAATGATAAAATCATTCACCCTACTTTGTTAGGTGTAGACAACTAGTATAAAAATGATGATATATAATGCATGCAACCTAAATTGAATTTATGGGAAGTAGGTTTAGACAATTGGTATAAAGATGATGATATATAATGCATACAACAAGAATTGAATTTATGAGAAGTGGTTACTCGTTGTTTCTCTTTATCTACATAATGATACTATGTTTTTCTTTATCTCTTCATTTTCCTATCTTGAAGTGATATTATATGAGTCTTCTTTTTCATAGTTTATGCCTAGTTTGCTTCTATATGAAGCTTAAAGTGGAAAATTATTCAGAAAATATGAAGTGTTAAATTTTTCTAACATGAATTTATTTAGAAAAATATAAAAATATATAATGCATACAACATTAATTGAATTTATAGGAAGTGGTTATAGGTTGTTTCTTTTTACCTAAATAATGATACTATGTTTTTCTTTATGTCTTCATTTTGCCATCTTCAAGTGATATTACATGAGTTTTTTTTTCCATAGTTATTCCTAGTTTGCTCTATATGAAGCTTAAAGTGAAAAATTATTTAGAAAATATGAATCGTTTAATTTCTTTGACATGGATTTATTTAGAAAAAAAGAAAAATGTTGGAGCTAGTATCTTTGTTTTTAATATTTTATTAGTGTTTTTCCCTATGTTGGAGTTGAGGGATCTTGTATTTTATTTTGCTCTTTTTCCTTTCTTTTTTGTTTCACAGTGATCTTTGCTTTCTCATTTCCCTTGTTTTGCTTATAAATTTTTATTTTGGTTTTAGTGGTCAAATTTATTTGTGTTTTATTAGGTTTATGTTTAATGTGGAGTTGATTTTATAAAAACAATGTTTATTATAATTAAAAACAAAAATAAATATATGTGGTTGGTATGAAGGAGTTGTGGTGTAAATATTTTTCTCTCTCAATCATGAATAAAACATTTGAAATCCATGTAAAACTAGCCCAAGATCCATTTTAACTCTGGATCTATCAAGCCATAAGAGGGATCAAATCTCTCGACGTGCAAACCTTTTTTTTGAGTGAAAAACTCGAGGAAAGGTTTGCGCTCGAGAGATTTGATCCCTCTTAGCGCTTGATAGATCCGAAGTTAAGATGGATCTAGGTTGGTTTTCCACCAAGGAAAAGCTATCGAAGATATGATTAATTTTATCAATAATAGGTAAATACATCTAATATTAATATAATCATTTTAAATATGCTAAATATGTCTGAGATTAATCTGGTCATTTTAATTTTAAATTTGCTTAGTTACCTCAGTTTGTTGAGATGATAAATATTGTTAATAACTTAAAGTGACAATGTAATAGTGTTTAATGATAGAAAATGTGAATACTAAGAATTTAGCCAATTACAAATAATTTTCATTGTGATCAATTTTAAACTATTTTTTTTTACTATTCTTATTGTCACCCTTGTTAGTTTTGTCATATTTTCATATCGATTATTTGAAAAGAACAGTTGAAATCGTAAACCATTTAAATCTTTAGCTTGAGTTGTTGTAGTAAACATCATATCTTGTCTCTCTTGCTCTCTAATATTAATAATTTGAATTACTATAACACAGAAATCAATGTACATTATCAATCATTTTTTGTGCTTACTCTGAAATCAATGCACATTGTTAATCTAATCACTTTAAAATTAATGTACCATCATACATCTAATTACATCAAATCAGAAATCAACATCTACACTGAAATCAATGCATCTAATGCAAGCAATCAAATAAGCTTAGAAATAACTTATACACTGAAATCAATGCATCTGATGTAAACAATCAAATAGGATTAGAAATCAACATATACACTCAAATCAATGCATCTAGTGCAAGTGAGAAAATAGGATTAGTTTAACACCTACACTAAAATCAATGCATTTAGTGCAAGAAATCAAATAGGATGAGAAATGACCATCTACACTGGAATCAATGCATTTAGTGTAAGAAATCAAATAGGATTAGAAATAATTTACATGGAAACCAATGCATCTAATACAAGCAATCAAATAAGATTAGAAATTGTCATCTACACTGAAATCAATGAATCTAATGTAAGAAATCCAATAGCATTAGAAATCACCATCTACACTGAAATCTATGCATTTAGAGGAAGCAATCAAATAGGATTAGAAATCATCTACATTGAAATCAATGCATCTGGTGCAAACAATAAAATATCATTAGAAATAAGTATCTACACTAAAATCAATGCATCTAGTGCAAGAAATCAAATAGGATTAGAAATCGCCATCTACACTCAAATTGCCCAAGTGATAATTTGTTTACGAGAGCAAAGCCATTGATACCATACAAACTGATTTGGTTCCAAATATAAAGTTTCAATACATACCTTTTGTGTGTTTTGCACATTATTGAGATCGAAAAATTTGCTCCATCTGTAATATCCATGTTGCGGGATCCCTTCCATCAAACTCCTCATATCGATTTTTGGAAAAATGGTGGGTCTTCGATCCAACATTAGAGTCTATGGAATCATGATTAACATTTCTTTTGTTCTCATCATGAGTTTCCTTTACTACCCTTTCACCATTAATGACCATTTCTTGTAGCAACTTATTCATATTTATCTTCAATTCTTCCATCCTATCATCCATACCATCCATTTTAGCGTCCATGCCATTCATCTTAGCTTCCATGCCATCCATCTTAGCTTCTACGCCTTTCTTTAAATAATCCATCTTAACTTCTACACCTTTCTTTAAACCATCCATCTTAGCTTCTACATCTTTCATTTTAGATTCTGTTACTTTTTGTGCAAGTGACACTTGTTGCACTTGGTCTCGGTAATTTTGATATAACATGTTGCATTTCTTCCTCTTCTTCATGAGTCATGCTAGAGCTTTCAGGTTGCTTACTAGGTGTTTGATTTTCCTTCCTCGGGGCATCAATTACCGATAATAATTCTTTACTATGCCCTTTGAATTCCTTCAAACTAATTTTTCAAACCAAGCTTATGCAAAATTTAAAAAAAACTACACATTTTTTTTACTTTGTAGGAGCTTGATATTGAATCTAATGTATCTCTGTAATTGTGAATCATCCAGTTCTGAAATTGTGATCTGTAGTAGTCCTCTGCGTCCTCTTTCCAATGCCACCAGCCTGATCCAAATTGGATTCTCCAAGAAAGAGTTATGCACAATCTCCCAAGATGACATGATTATAGACCTTTTCAGAAGAGCGAACTTGTATGAAGTGCCACATGTCACTACTTCAACCTTTCACACTGAAAAATATATACAAGAAACTACAGTTTGTCCTCTTTCTGTACCTTCTTACAAAATTTCATGACGATTTTCCCCATGTCACCTATTTGGAATGTAATTCAGGAGTCTGCAAAAAGACCAACTTCCTCAGATCATATCTCCACAAATATAGCATGAAAAGCTCTGAAATTTGGACCCAAGGTTTAGTGCGATTTAAGTCTCAAAGGGTTTTTTTTTTTTGCTTCTGAAACGCTGCAATGAAAAAAAAAAAAAAAAAAAAAAAAAAAAAAAAAAAAAAAAAATAAAAAAAAAAAAAAAGAAGTTATAGCAAAAATGCCTACGATGACTGTTATTTTGAGCAGCTGAACCCTAGAATCCAAAGCTCTGATTATCCAATGTTATGAAACCGCATCAAAAAAAGAGATAGAAAAGGAGTAGAATCAATTGGCCGTTCAGATTCAAATCCCTCTTCGAGGGGGCAACCTCATTTACATTACACAAATGAACAATTCTTGGATGATTGAAATGACAAAACCTCCTTTCAAAGAGTCACAATATAACCCAGCCGACCTAACAATAATAATATAAAGCCACAAAAATAACAGTAGAGGGATTTTATGGGGCATAGTAATAAAAATATGGCGACAAAAGGGGCACAACAATATTAATAAGGGATACAACTACAATAGTAATGGGTTAATCACTAGTATTATAGGGACCTAACAATCTCTATCTCCCTTTGTCTCTCTATATCACCCCCAAAACATACACTCTCTTTCTCTAATCTATCTATATATCCCTCCCTCCTCCTCTCCTTCTCTCTCTCTCTCTCCCTTCGATGCCTCTCCCCTGCTTCTCTTTGTTTCCTCTTGTTGTCCTCTCTCCCTCTCTCTCCATTTTCCTTATCACTCCCTCTCTCCACTCTCTGACATCTTTTCTCTTCCTTCCTCTCTCTCCCACCTCTCTCTATCTCTCTCTCTCCACCCTCCCACTTTATTACTATATCCCTCCCTCTCTCCTTCTCTATCCTCTTCCCCCCCCACCCTCTCTCCTTATTTGTCTCTTTATCTCACCCAAAAAATACACACTCTCTCTCCATCTCTCCCTTGTCACTCCCTCTCTCTCTCCACTTCTCACTCTCTATGCATTTCTTCTTCCCTCCTTCTATCCCCCTACAACTCCATCTCTCTATCCATCCCTTTCCCATCCTCTCTCGGTCCCTCTCTCTTCCTCTCTATCAAGTCCTCTCTCTCATCCTTCCTCTCTCTCCCTTTCTATCCGACATCCCTCTCTCTTCCCCCACCACTCTCCTCCTCTCTCTCATCCATCCTACCTCCCTCTCTCTACCCCCATCTCTCTCACTCTCTCTCTCAACTATGTTACTATAATCCAATCCTCCCCCTTTCTCCCATATCCTCCTTTTTGTCATCTTTATCCCCTAAACATACAAACTCTCTCTCCATCTCTCTCTTGTCACTCCCTCTCTCTCTCCAATTCTTACTCTCTATGTCTTTCTTCTTCCCTTCCTCTCTCCCCCTCCAACTCCATATCTATATCCCTCCCTCTCTCATCCTATCCCTCAAGTCCCCCCTCTCATCCTTCCTTTATCTCCTACCTCCCTCTTTCTTACCCCATCTCTCTCTCTCTCTCTGCCCTCCAATCCTCTCACTATCTCCCTCCCTCTCTCCTTCTCTCTCTCCCTCTCCATCTTTGTGTCTCCCTCTCCTTCTCTTACCCTTCTACCTCTCTCACTCTTCTTCCTCTCTCTCTCTCTTCAATTCCTCTATCTTCCCCCTCCCCTTTAGGTTTTCTACTCTCTCCCTTGTCACTCCCCTATACTTCCACCCTCTAATCACTCTATTCTTTGTCTTTTGCATCATTCCTTCTCATAATATTTAGAGTTAATATGTGTCATGCATGTTATATATAATATAATATAACAAATTAATATGTATAATCCAAAGTATAATTTAATAATATTTAAATCTCTTTAATATTAATATTAGGAGTTACATAATGTTTTTTTTCGCATGGTATTTAATAATAATTGGCCAAAGGCTTGGGTAAATATACATGTTGATTTTCTAATTCCTACTATGATATTTTTATTTATTTACTGCATACCTCTTTATACCTATTTATAATATGGTATTTGGCCCATAAGGCTTCACCTAATGAAAACTCTTTTTTGAGTTTCCTTAAATATGAAGAGGTTTATGGAGTAAATATAAAAAGAAGTTTATTTATTTACAATACCTCTAGTTTATTTATATTTTTATTTATTTACCATACCTCTAGTTTATTTATATTTTATTTATTGACCATAAATTTATATTGTGTTTAAACAGTATTATAATAATAATTAGATTGATTTTTAAATAGGGTCAACATTGGATTAAAAATGTTAAATGTTTAGGCTTAGGTTTACATTTACGTTTAAATGTTAAATGTTAAATGTTTAAGTTTAAGTTTACGTTTTCATGTTTTTGTGAGAACTATTCCCATACTAGGTTGTAGAGCACAATAACAATATTTTATATTGACTTTAGAGATATAAATAATTAAAATTAAAAAACCTTAGAGTGTTCTTAGATGACCATAATTTTGTTGACATAATAAGACAAGAAGGTTGGTAGTGTGGCAAATATTTTGAAAATTAGAATGGGTGTAAGAGTAGGGTACGTCCAAAAGAAAGTTCTTTTTCATTTGTCAACCTCTTAGTATCGCAAAGGTAATAGACTCTTTCATCCCAAGTTGTTTGGGGAGTTTACCAATGTCTGGTTTCACTTTGAAACTATGTTGGGTTGCAGAGCGAAATAACAATATTTTATATTAACTTTAGAGATATAAAATAATTAAAATTAAAAAACCTTAGAGTGTTCCTAGATGACCATAATTTTGTTGACATAATAAGGAAAGAAGGTTGGCAGTGTGACAAATATTTTTAAAATTAGAATGGGTGTAAGAGTAGGGCAGTCCAAAAGAAAGTGTTTTTCATTTTCAACCCTCTTAGTATCACAAAGGTAATAGACTCTTTCATCCCAAGCTGTTTGGGAAATTTACCAATCTCTAGTTTCACTTTGAAACTCATGTTGGGCTGTAGAGCGCAATAACAATATTTTATATTAGCTTTAGAGGTATAAAATAATTAAAATTAAAAAACCTAGAGTGTTCCTAAATTACCATAATTTTGCTGACATAACAAGTCAAGAAGGTTGGTAGTGGCAAATATTTTTAAAATTAGAATGGGTGTAAGAGCAGGGTAGTCCAAAATAAAGTGTTTTTCATTTTCAACCTGCTTAGTATCACAAAGGTAATAGACTCTTTCATCCCAAGGTGTTTGGGGAATTTACGAATGCCTGGTTTCACTTTCAAACTCAAGATAATTAGTTATTATCTTGACAATGTTCATTTTCTTTTTAGCATTAGTTAAGACAAAAAGATAATTGTGGTTATCAAGATTGGGGTTGAGCATTTCCTTATAATACCTTAGCTTATTTTTTCCCTCTAACTAATTATCTTCCCATAATTTATCCTTAAATTTGGAAGTAAATAATATTTTTAATACTATCCTTATTCTCCAAGATTATCTCCTCTACCCTCAATGGTTTAGCCAAGACTGGGCATCTTTATGCCAATCTCCCTTGAGCCAAAGGTGGGGGTTCTAGCTAGAGTTAGAAGCAATTTTAGTTTTTCATGTTGTATAGATTCTTCTTATACACGAGATACCTAATTATAGGCATTGTTTTGTTAGCTTCAATGCAAGTAGGGAGTGTTTCCTTTAATCTTGAGGTTACAAGTTATAAATTGATTTTGGATAAGCTCAATATCCCTCCATGATTCTCTAGATATACAACAACCCCAAACCTCACATCCATTTAAAATAACAAGGGTGATGAGAGCCTTCAAGAACAACTTTTTTTTACTCCATACCCAAAGATTTAAGCTTTCCAGACTCCAATTATCTCTTTTTCAATGCTATAATTCTATTTGAGCTAATGATTAATGTTAACTCTTAGATATTTGTATGAGGAAACTTTCTCCAAGTAGTTCATTATATACAATAACAATTATCATACGTTGATCATCTTTGGGCTATTACATGAACTTAGTCACTTGTCTGGTATTTACAGTCATCCATCTAGACGTAAATAATGTTGGAGGATCCTATGGTTGCTCGTCAATATTGCATAGGATCTTAGGCTAAAGAAATGATATCCATCCAACTATGAAAGAGAGTATGACCAACCATGCCTAGGGCCATATATCCTGTAGCTTCTAAACACCTCTTCCTAGTTAATCAAATGTAAATGTCAGAAAGGTAGGGGGTATGTGGCACAACAGTATTATAAAACCATAATTTTATTACATGTATAATAAAAATGTAACTATAATTAAAGATATTTCATTAGTACAAAGTAAAAAAGATTGAAAGTTAAACAAATCAATTATATCCTAAATAACAACTAACAAGAGCAAGATGAGTCAACTATATAATCTTAACATAAAATTCAATCATTGGTGACATTTAAAAAATATAACTAATAAACAAAATTAGATTATATATATATATCTTCTAATCTATATATATATATATATTTAATTTATTATATATATATAATATATATAATTATATATAAGTACCGAGAGGACAAATTCAACCCACGATGAGGCACGATGTGTATTTTATCTTTTCCATGCTCAACATAAGGCAGTTGCACATGTAATTATAATATACATACTTACATAACAAAAATAGAAAATAATTAATAATTAAAAGAAATCAATATAAACCATAAATATCAAACTCTCATTCAACTTCTTCCTCTCAGGGTTTCTAGTCGCTCCTCCCCAGATTTCCTCAAATTCAGTTTTAATGGTGCTTCAAAGGGAAATCCAAGTAATGCAGGTTATGGTGATGTCTTTCGAGATTCCCAAGGAAATTTGTGGCATTCATTTTGTTGGGCTCTCCAGGTCTCAATACAAACAGTGCTGCAAAAATTTTGGCACTAGAAACGAGGTTACATTTTACAGTTTCAAATGGTTTCGAGAGACTAATTGTTGAGGGAGATTTGAGGATCATTATAAACATCCTCAGAAACACTTGAACGGTTCCATCACAAAAAATCTCTCCTCCAACTAGTGCTTAAATCTCTCATCTGCAGAATCAAAAATCTTCTTCCAAACATCTCATGTATTATCACAGTTCATGTAAAAATGGATGGAAACAAAGTCATAGATCAACGAGCCAATATGGGGTGCGATAATTCCTTCATCTCTATCTAAGTCTCGAAGGTCTGCTAGAATCAGAGTGGATGAAGGATAGTAAAGAATTTGCCCACAAGGACTAGAAGATTCTGATGGAAAAATAGAATCATCCCATTCCTTCCCCTGATTGGGGTGTCTCGGGATGCAAGTGCTTGAAGGCAACTAAGGAATGTGATCTTTATTGTTCAACCTTTTCAATGTTGTTATGGTGTTTTATGTTTATCTTTTTGCTTTTGGTTGGTAGTGGGATAACTAATGTTTTTGCTTTTGGTTGGTAGCAACATAACTATATGATGATGTATTTTTGTGTAGGCCTTTGTGAACTTTTTGCAATAATGTTTAGCCCTAGTTATCAAGGTCTATATTTGGATCAATAGTGCTATTGGTAGTTTAGTATTTTATTACTATGTCTTTGTGACCAAAAATCTTTTTTTCTACCACTTGTTTGGTTTCTCCAATGGCAAACAACCGCTAGAAAAATTATGGATGTAATTTGTTTCTTTTATTAATCCAAGACTCAATAGTTTACAAAAAAAATATCAACTACAAATAAAATATTTCAATTTCCATCTTAATTTTATATCAATTTTACATAGAAAGATAAAGTAATTGAAAGTGAAAAACAAAAAAAAAAAAATTTAGTATGAGAGAAATATTTAATTTCTTCACTACTAAATATGTAGTTTAAAGGCTTTATGTAAAAATATTGTTATTGGTATTATATGATGTGTACTTCATTCTATATTCAATTGACATGTAATATTTTAAACAAGAATATGTTAATAACAAAAAAAAGTTATAACTAAAATATTTTAATGTTCCTATAAAATTACATAATTTCATTTCAATTTTATATATAGAAAAATAAAGTAATCTATATTAGATATTTTCTTATACTTTCACACTTTCCATTGTGAGAGAGATGTGTAATTTATTCCATTATTAATATGCAGTTCATATATAATAATTAAAAAATTACTAATAACTTCAAAAATTTTAATGTCGGCCATAAATCAGATATTTCAATATACATGTTGAGTAAAATATTTTGACATCAAATATATAAAGAAGGAAAAGAGAGAGTGAGAGTGTTCTAATTCCATTAATAGGTACTTAATTCAAGGTTTGAGTGAGATTTGTGATTTTTTCAATGTTTAATATGGAGTTGACATGTAACGAGTGAAAGTAAAAAATTCTTATAGTTAAACCATTTTATTGGTGTTTTACTAAAAGCCAACATAGATCCATCTTATCTCCATATCTACGAAGAGCCTAAAAGAATTCAAGGTATGAGGAGGATCTATAATTCCTTCAATGTTTAATATGGAGTTCAGATGTAACTAGTGAAAATAAAAAATTTACTAGTTTAAAATTCATTTTAATAGTGTTTTTCTAAAACCAACGTAGATCCATCTTAACTCCAAATTTACCAAAAGCCTAGAGGAAACAAATCTCTCAAGGTGGGAACCTTTCTTCAAGTTTTTCACTCAAAAGGAGGTTTTCATCATTAGAGATATGATCCCTCTATGCCATTTTTTCACTCAAAAGGAGGTTTGCATCATTAGAGATATGATCCCTCTCTACCCGTTTTTCACTCAAAAAGAGATTTGCATCATTAGAGATGTGATCCCTCTCTGCCCTTGGTAGATCTAGAGTTAAGATGAATCCATGCTGGTGGTTGAAACATTTCAAGAAGTTTCACTATTCTACATTTTGGCTCCTTTTCACCTATATTTTTAGGTCAATTTTGTATGAAATCCAACCATGAAAGCTTAAGTTATGTAGTCTAAACAATCCAAGTGGACAAGGGTTCAAGGCATAAATCCATTTATACATTCAAAAAGCAATTTAAACAATGAACCACAAATCTATAGGGGCCAAAGGGGACCAAACCTCTTCGGCTACAAATATTTTTCCAAGTTTTGCACTCTAAATAAATATCACACCTTAAAATATTTGATCCTTTAGACTGCTTGCTAAATCCGTGACTAAAATATATTTATATGGATGTCTAAGAAATAACCTATCTTAACCTATCTTATTGGCATCTCCTCCTTCCTTCCAACATGTTATTACCCTTTTGGTCAAAT
>APFE030210323.1:0-24508 GCA_000404065.3 Pinus taeda
AAATAGCCTGCGGGCCCACTTAGTGAAGGCGACTCTTTTCACTAAGCTCCATCATCTTGTTGCAATCTCAACACAGGTAGTCGCACTGCCAAATGGATCCTTGAGCATGGAGGTGGATGATGACAAGGTCATCATAAGTTCTTTGAAGAATTTCAAGCTCAACCTGGCCACACTCCCCAATGGGTTCTTTCACATGCTGCAGGTAGGTGTGACAATAGAGTTCAGAGCTCGGGAGTAGGGTGAACTAAGCCTAACCAGTGAATATAGGGTGAACAATGAGCAAATGTTCACCAAAAAGACAGAAGTGTTGCAGATAAAGGAGAATATTTACACACAAAGAACCCAACTCATGGCTGTAGTGGAAGAAGCATGCAGGACAGTGCCAAAATTACATATCCTAGAGGAAGCACGGCTAGAGGCAAAGATCAGAAAACTTGTTGCGGGTGTGTGGGATGCCAAGGTAGAACTGGCTAGAGTCTAGTTTGAGATGAACCTAAAGATAACATAACTGGAGCTTGAGTCACAACCTTCAACCCTCCCAAATGTAAGGGAACAACACGAAGTTTTTGTTAAAGATGGAGTCGAGATGGTGGATTTCGCAGTGATGGACTACACCATGCTGTCTGAGGAGGCCATGGAAGTAGTCACAACCCTGTAGGAATATCCCACCTTGCAACTCTTGAATACAAACGTCCACGAGCTCCAACTACAATATGATGAAGTGAGGGTGATGACGTGCACCATTGCTACAACACAACACCTTGCCAAGCTGTAGGAGGCTAAGAAGCTGCTTACACAAGTGGAAGTAGCGCAAAAGAAAGAGGACATCCTTAAGGCCAGATTAGGGCCTTGGTTGGATGAGGCCTACATCATCTTTGCCAATATACAGGAAAAATTGGTATGTAGTAGAAAATCAAGCAGGACAGTGCAGGACCAACCAAAGAGAAGCTGGTGGAGCAGATCAAGCAGGTAGCCATGTGAAGGATGGCTAAAGTAGCGGTTGCACAAGTGGAGCTGAGGGAACTTCATAGCAAGATCTTTGTGCCAGCTGAGTGACTTGAGAGTGAGTCACGATATTTGTGTTGGGGGCTTGTTGGGATGGGGTCCCTTGGGTCAAGTTTTGGGGCAAAAGCCAAAGTTTTGGGACAAAATCCTAGGTTTTGATGTACAAAATGTAAAGTCTCCAAAAATTGTGTTCATGAAGCGCGTAGATAATTAAAGAGTCAAAAAGAGTTTCTACCCTCTTTTATGTAAGTTAAGTTGGCTTTTTGTAGATATACCCATGGTCCACAGACCATGGGATTGTATAAACAAGTGTGTCCTAAGGATGTCTAAGGAGATAGGAGATGATGAAGATGAATGTAATGGGTCAATATAAGGGAATATCGTAGAAGTCTTAGGGAAGAAGAGGCTCTACAGCTGTGTGCATAGAGGCCTAGAGTAGAGTCCGTAGCTAAGTGCGTGGACCCTTGCAGTTGAGTGGGTAGGGAAGTCTTGAATCTGTAAGCTAAATGGATTATCAATAAAGAACACTATTACTAAAATTCTTGTGTTTACCCATTTACTTTTGTTATGTATGAATGTGCTTTATGATGTGATAAATAATGTTGGTATAAAAATAATGATGTATTGATGCACGAATTTACATGGTTTATATTATTACATGAATGCAATTGACATTAAGTGTTTGCATGAAGATTATACTATTGCATGTTAAAGTTATTCAAAACATAAGCATGCCTGAATAATTGCTGAGTTAAGAGTAGTCTTGGATGCATGCAAGTGGTTGATTATCCTATTTAGTGTCAACAAAAGCTAGTCGTAGACCCTTGCAGAGGTCTAAATGCTGATTCAAGGAAGTTATATAGATAGGCCTTATCGATCTGCACAAAGACATATTTAGGGCATAAAATGAAATCATGTTGATCTGTAGGTGTGGAAGCTTGGTCCCAACATCACCCCATGCTGCTTCAGGTGAGAATTGAGTCCTCGCTCTGCAGATTGATGCCGAAAGGGCCAGTAGTGTAGGGATTTGTTTGGTGTAGCTAACTCTGAACCTGGGTCAGGACCCACTAAGCCAACACATATACAAAGAAACGTTTGAAGTTAGACTTACCTTGTAATCTTTGTAACTACTTTAAATTTTTGCATGGGGTACTTCCTAGATGGCCTAGACTTTGAGAGGGTCAACTCTATTACTTTGCTGGGAAACAATGAATCTGAGTAGTATTACTACATTGATGCAAAAGACATGATTGAGAGGATTCAAGCATAGGTTGTATTTTTGACATCTCTAAAAGATGAGGAAAAGGTCCTCCGAATGATCGGTGCACTTTTAAGATGATACAGTAAGGTCATCTAAATAGGTGAGAATGAGGTGAGCTAGATCATGGAAGATATAATTAATGGCCTGCTGGAAGGTGGTGCCAACACTTTTATGACCAAAGGGCATGAATCAATATGTGAATGTGCCCCATGGGATTGTCAAGGCAGTTTTATATTGATCCATATGGCGAACCTGAATCTGATTATACCTGGAGCACCCGTCCATGAAGGATAGGTCCTCGTGATGAGCACACGCATCAATAATTTGGTCAATGAATGCTGTAGGGTAATTTTCCTTGGGACAATATTTGTTCAGATCTTGAAAATCAATACAGACATAAATGGTGCCCTATTTTTTCATGAAGGGTACAAGGTTGGAAACCTAAGAGGTGTAAGTGATAGGATAGATGAAACCAACATTGTGTAGCTTATTAATTTCCTACTTGATCGCTTCGGATTTAGAAGGGTGGAGCTGACATTATTTTTACCAGACATAGTGACTATTAGGCCATGTGTGAATATGGTGCTCCATGATGGGGGACTGATGCCTCAAATATCAGAATAGGTCCATGCAAAGATATCCCTATATTCTTGAAATAAGGATTTTTATGATTTTACCTCATTTGGGAGCATGGTGCCCGAATGATGTTTCTTCGACAATGCTAGGTTTGATTGAAATACATATGGTATTGGTAGGTGAGATATTAGATATATTCCCTTTCTTAAATTCATATGGTGCAAGTATGGGATTTTTAAACCAATCTACCTGTCCTAATGGCAAGAAATCCTTTGACTCTATGGTGCAAACATCATGTGTCGGTGCATCAAGAGGAACAAAGGATTTTTTATCTAGGAAGGAAGAGTGGTGATGCATGGCATCCCAAGGACACTCAAGATCCATCATGGCCTCCATAATATCTTTGTTTGAGTGAAAAATATTATATAATGTTGAACTAGGTTGTGTGAGGTCATGAGGAAGGAGGTTCATATTTGTTGTGATGAAATATAAGTAAGAAAATGATTCGGTGGTTGATTCCATAGAACCTAGTGATGTTGACAATGTGCAGATGGGATGGGTTTGCCTAGTTAGTAATGGTACCAGTGTTGTGGTGAGTTTGGCTGTTGCAACACCAAAAAACGATGAGCAGAAAACACGAATCATAGTTCCTATGGAAGAGGAAATAAATCATATGTGATGTTGTGTGTTCTTAGCATTAGGTGGTGGTAGAATTTTTATAATGCTAGATTGGTGGTGAGTGAGAGTGGGATTCAGAGATACCCTTGGTGTCCTAGGAGCCAACGTATCTTTCTCTATGTGAAGTTCGTGTTGGATTCTAAGGTTTCAAAATGTTTGTAACGTAGGACATGTCTTAGAACTATGAGAGTTACTAGTGCAAATATTGCACACAGAATTATTTATAACACAATAAATGGCATGGGTATCAATATCATACATAGTGTGAGATGATTACACTTGGTTGGTATCATGAGGTGGGGCATTCCTGGGCGTTAGAAGCCTCTAGACCTCAGTATCAACATGAGGTGTGTCCTCAATTCTTCTCCCACTGCTCGCAAATGTGGAAGGTACTGACAATTCCACATATGGTGTGCTTGGGAGTATCTATGACACTAACGACACAAGTGTCTAGTGCAGTTGGGTCAAGGATTATGGACCAACAAGCAAAAAATGAATCAACTCTTACCCAATTCCCAACATTGATTTACCAAGTGGATGGGTCTATCACGTAAGGCAGACACATGTGGTGATTTTGAAAATATATCTTGAGGCAATTTTGTATTTCTTCTGGATCCTGTTAGATGGTCATGGGGGTTGACACATTTATGGGTTCCTGACCTTGTCTCCAGTGGTGTTTTATGCTCATTTATGCACAAGATGGACCTAGATCCATCATCCCCCATTGATGTGGTATTATTCATGGATTGGGTATCTTTTTTGACTAAATATGGATTCTCAGTGATGAATCTATTCATGAAATCTAATGTTTCACGAAATCAGGGGAGGTGTGGACAACATCGAGTATGATGGTTTCCTACACAAATGTGGAATATATGATGACCACATCTAGGTATGTTGTTGGGGTTGATGTGTAGGTTAGGATAATACCTCCTAAATTTCTGTAGTTCAGGACATTAGTTTATGAAATGGTAGGGTTCGTCACATAATGTGCACACAGAGGTATGTTAGGGTGTCTGATTCTAGTTGTCTTCATGTATGGCAGGAGGTTGGGTGACTAGAAAATGGATATGAAAAATCCAATTAAGAAACAATACCATGAAGATCATAATGGAATACATTAACCATACTTTGCAAATGCCTACATTTCATGGCACTGGGACAGAGGCTTTGGAACAATAGATCTTTTTTTTTTGAAGAGATATGGATTGTCAAAAAAGTCAAAGATGAATTGATGAAGGTTTCATAATTGAAGACCACCTTCAAGGATCACACATTAACTTTTTATATGAAATGTAAGGATACTTTTCTAGCATGGCAAGATATATCATTAGGAGAAACTAGGAAGAAATTTCTTATAGAATTCCAAATACCACAATTATAATCCTAGTGTATGACTAGGATTAAGGAAACTAAATAAAATATTAATGAATGAGTATGGGAAATCATTCAAAGGTTTAAATTATTTCTAGATCAAATGGAATTTCAAATTCTAGATGTCCAGCATAAGGAGTGGTTTGTTGTGGTATTGTTACCTCATATACGTAATCCAGTAACACAAAAAAATATTGTGTCATAGTCTGAGGCCCTAGAAATTGCCATGAAGTTGGAAGCATCTCCTACAGAAAGAGAAAAAAATACAAGAATGGAACAATTTCAGTTGCAGCTAGTAGCCTTGATATTACAATTAGAGGATCTAAAAAATGGTAACGAAAAATGTTTATTTTGGTGAACTATATGTAGGAAAGAAGGCCACCATAGGAATGAATTCCCAACTGTGATAGAATACATGGCTATAGGGGTCGAAAATCCTTTAGCATAAGGTAGAGGACTATTGTGTGAAGGTTGTAGAGTATGGGATCATATATCGACAACCTATCCTATGATGCAAAAGTACTAGAGCTCAATTAGAACTATTATTTGCATATTTTGCAAATCAGTAGGACACAACATCCATAGCTTATGTTGTCAGCCTTTGAAAAATGTGTTTTTAGCTGCTAAAATAGGGAAAAAGAGTAAAGAGTTTTGCATCCATATTCCAAGCCACAAAATCACTCAAAGCTAAATAAAACCCTCTCCATTGAATAGTGCTCAGAATTAGATTTCCAACGATATATGGAACTCCCCACTTGGACCCCGGAATCAAAAGTTAGAGAAGATTGAAGTTTCCCTTCAAAAGCTAAAAAACAAAGGGAAAATGACAAAGGGTAAGATCTCGGCACATCAAAGGTCTAGAGGGATATCAACATATCGACAATTGGTGGATCTAGGCCATATCAACAATCGATGATCAACGTTTTCAAAGTGTCTACCTTAACAACGTTGTGTGTGATCAGCGATCGATGATAGTGTTAAAGCGTCGAGATTGTGCGTTTATTGTTAAAGCACCGGGGAGGGCCTAATGCAAATTAACAAAGGATTTCAATGTAAACAAGAGCCAAACCAGTCCTCTTGTCTCTCCTCCAACAGGACATGTGGAAACATAATATTGGTTTCGATAAGGGACACATGGTGAGCAGAGATTGGTTATGATAAATGATGCATGGTGGTATGGTGGACATGTGGTAGGTAGATTTGACATTTTGAGGGATCATAAGAGGCTAAATCAAGGTGACACATGTCACCACTCACAAGGTGACATGTCACAGAGTGATGAGGTCACTAATAAGAGATCGGTGTTCCCAGGATGAGGCATGTTGTTACATCAAAGATAAAACCCTAATTGTAATCTGCTAATAAAGGGTCTTCGATACAGGGGCTGGTCCATAGTCACATAAGGAATTATCACATAAAGAGATGAGCAAGCAAGGGCTATGCACAAAGTTTGATCAGCGATCACAAGTTTAAGGAGGATGCACCAATGACATGGATGGGAAATTGCTAAGTTTCTAACCTCTGATATTTGGCCAAGCATGCGGTCTATAGAGGAAAATCAAAGAAAAGGAGCCAAAATATTTAACAAAGGAAAGGGGTTCCCACACATGAATCCAAAGACTCTAACGCCTTAGGGTTAAGCCCCAGGTCACAAACCCCTTTTCATATGAGAAGAGGGCCAAAGGAGATTGAGACTTGCTATTCTGTAATGCCTTTAAGACTAAAAGTCTCGATGCAGTGATGTTCTGATAATATGGTACAAAGCTTTAAATGCATATGGTTCAACAACTGACGCATCAAATGAAGGCATGGAGAAGTGGCAAATTGATATGGGTTGATCCTGTGGAAACCTATGTAACAAGAAACCCAGGACAACAATAGCCACAGGTGATGAGCCCGAGTATTACAACAAGGATGTTGCAACTCCTAGGGAAAACAACTTTACTTTATCAACCTAGGGTTCATAGAAACTTGGAGGTGATAGTGTTATATGCACAACATATGCAACAATCTACTCTTGTCACTTATCAACTGGGGTGATATACCACTAGGGTTTTTCAAACCAACCTTCTATTGACTAGAAGGAGGCTGACTACTGATAGTGAATGTAAATTTATCTTTAATGCAGAAAGGAAATGCTTGCCTATTTTAAGGAAATGAAAGTGTTGAATAGAAAGTTGTATGAAATGACATGAAATTTCCTAGCTGAGAATAAACACACATTACTTGCAGAAGAGACCTAATTTAACCTTGAATTCTATTATCTAGCTATCTGGACCAAGTAGGCATGGAAATTATCCTGACACTGGTATGACTAATGTATGCATGCACTAGCTAAATATTGTAGAAAGGATTCTTTTGGTTTTCAATTTAGAAATGTAAATGCTAATATAATAATCTGATCTTTTGTAGGGGAGGAAGGTATGGGAAAGTTCATCTAAAATGGAATTGAGGGGTATGGAAGTCAATTTGAAGGCCTATCCTAGGCTCTGATAATTATTTCTGCCCAAAATAGTCTAAAACAGGCCATTACAGGGTTTCCTGTAACTACTACAAGATTTCGTGTACTTACTATAGGATGTCCTGGTTCACTACAAGAAACTTAGTTGAAGGTTGTAGGAAGGTAGGGAAGGTGGAGGAAGTGCTGGGAAGATGTATGATGGTAGAATAATGTATGGGGAAGGTGCACACTATTTATGACATTTAATGACTAAAATTTTTCTTGCAATCCCAACCCAATTTTAATTTCACCTTATCACTCCCATTCAGTTAAATTCCATTTCCCATAAACATATATTCAACATATAGAAATCTAAAAATGAAATTTTCAGATTAAAACACATTTCTACCATCACTCCTTCAACTTTGCCTAGAAATCACTCCTTGAGCTTACTGCAACAAATTTCTCCTTCAAAACTTTTCTCCAGCTCTTAGCCTCCTTTCTCCAATCTACTTTCTTAAAGAATGAATGCAGTATCTCTTTTCTTTTTCCCCTTTTGTTTCCCTAAATGACTTTTGGGAAACCGTAAGATCTAATGGCTTAGATTCATTTAGATCAAGGGATGAGAATAAATGTGCATTTAATTAGCACTTTCTATTTTTTAACTCACCCATTAAATAAAGTAGTCACATTGTACTTTATGTCTAAAGTCACTTTTCACTTTATAATTTAACATTGACTTTACCACTTATAAAGTGACACATAGGAAAATAATTATTTTGGACACTTTTCCCTAGGTAGAGACTAACGCATGGGAAACTACTTGTCCAAGGTACATTAAAAATCAACACTCCCTATTACTGAGGAAAGTGTTCCTCACCACACCCATCTTGTCCCTGAAATGGACATACTTGCCTCTTGGAAAGGACTTCGTGAGAGCAACGACCACCTGACCATTTGTCGATATATACTCCGGGTTCACTGCCCCCTTCTACACATAGTCCTTGATGAAATGATATCTAATGTCAATGTGTTTTCACCTATCATGAAACACTGGATTCTCCATGAGTTTAGTGCAACTTTGATTATCAAAGTGAATAATCGTAGGTCTAAAATCCTAATCAAATAGGTCATACAACAACTTGTGAAGACAAATGGCCTCAAAACTAGCCTGGCTTGTGGCCATATACTCGTCATCAGAATAGCTCAAAGAAACTTGATTTTTCTTTCAACTTAACAATGACACAACTGTCAAACCCAATTTGAGGTAACATATTGGAGTGCTTTTCCTATCAGAAGCACGACGTGCCTAATGTGAATTTGTGTAACCTGCTAGCCTCACTCCATCTCGCCTCCTATAGTCCATACCATAATCAACAGTCACCTACACGTAGTGAATAATGTGCATTGCAGCTACCCTAGTGCACCTTCCTAGGCTCAATCATGAACTGACTAAGTATGTTGACTACAAATCATATATCTGGCCTACTATTGACTAGATGCATCAAGGACCCAATAAAATGCCTATACAATGTGGGATCCACCAAACTAGAATATGAAGCATGAAGCTTCGTCAAGTTGGTGATCATAAGTGTAGACATGGGTCTACAGTCTGCCATGTGAAATCTGCTCAGCACATCCAAAACATACTACCCCTTCCCCAGAAAGATATGCCCCTCCTCTTGCCACATCTCAAGCCCCAAAAAGTAATGCATCAGCCCAATGTCCTTCCTTTGATATCCATGTGTTTCCTCTCACCTAAGGAACGACATGATCCTTTATATTGTCCATTAAAATCCTTTTTTCCTTTGCATTATTTTTTGTGAATTCAACAAGTTCATCTGTAGCAGTAGGAGGTACAACCACTTTCCGCACTATGTCCCAAATTACTACCTCCTCAAACATTGTTTGATTTTTTTCCTTCCAAATGGCATAGTTGAATATCCCATTCAATCTATCCTCTACCCTTAAGAACATGGCCATGACTGTTGTCCAAAAATTTTAAAACCAAGAAAATGGAGAAATGAAATTTCCAATACACCTTGCTATCCAAAATGTTCAGTCTATCTGAAATTTCACCTCGTAGTCCCAAAATATCAGTTTGTTGTCGAAAAATTCAATTTGTTGTCGAAATCACTATTTTGTGTCCCAAACTACTTTTTGTTATTCAAACAACAATTTTCAGTCTGTAGCTTTGGTACCATGTTGAAATTTGATGACTAAAAAGTTTCCTGCAATCCCAACCTAGTTTTAATTTTTACATTATCACTCCCATTCAGATAAATTCCCTTTCCCATAAACATACATTCAACATATAGAATTATGGAAATGAAATTTTCGGATTAAAATATATGGGACTGTCAACACATACTGAAAATAAATATAGACATAAATAAACCAGCGACACACATGAAAATATACACAGATTTTTGGTCAAATTAGACCCTAGCAAAACCCCTTCAATCTTCTCTAGGGAAAACCTGTTACAGAGCTCTTCACATTTATTTATCTTTCAATCAGGAAAAATACATTTGCAAAAAAAACAAACTAGAAAAATAAAAGTTATCTCTTCAGCCCAAAAATCCTTGAAAACATGCCCATTTTGCCTCGATTTCCAAGCCCACTTGAAGATGAAAATACATATTGTACGGATATAGAATGTATGAGATACACTTTACGGATTATGTACAGATTGTATGGATTTTCATATAGTTGTACGAACTACTGTACGGATTTTTCAAAAAAAAAGACTCAAAACTTCTCTTGAATGGCATGCGGCTCGGCATTAAATGTTGTTCATATTGTACCTTCTGTTGTCTTCTATGCCTTGATTTCCATGCCCAACTTTGCCTAGAATTCACTCCTTCAGCTTGCTGCAATAAATTTCTACTTTAGAACTTTTCTCCAGCTCTCAACCTCCTTTCTCCAATCTACTCTCTTGAAGAATGAATGTAGTCTCTATTTTCTTTTCCCCCTTTTGTTTCCCTAAATGACATTTGGGAAACCCTAAGATCTAATGGCTCAGATTTCATTTAGATCAAGGGGTGAGAATAAATGTGCATTTGATTCTCACTTTTTATTTTTTAACTCACCCATTAAATAAAGTACCAACTTTGTACTTTATGTCTAAAGTCACTTTTCACTTTGTAATTTAACGTTGAATTTACCACTTATAATGTCACTTTCACTTTATAAAGTCACACTTAGAAAAAAAAAATATTTTGGACACTTTTCCCTAGGTAGAGACTAACCCATGGGAAACCACTTGTCCAAGGTACATTAAAAATTAACACACTACCCAAGGATCAGCCCAAATCTCTAGGATGGTTGGATTTTCTAAAGGTAGTTGTCCATGGTGGCTACAAAATAGAAATCTAACTTAGTGGTTGGCAGGATTGGGTGAGAGATGGAGAAGACTTAGATGAAGTTGGTGGAATGAGCTACCCCTATAGATTAGCAACTCCTACATCAACACATATTCGTTTCTTCATTCATGCACAACTTTATGTAAATGTGGAAAAGACGATTTGAATTTGAGAAACTAATTTATTGATGGCTAATTGCTTAAATCTATGGAATGGAAGGCTTTCTAATCTACAAAAAACTCAATAAACTGAAATGACAATTGTAGGTTCTTCTAAGAAATTATAAATAGTGATCTACTCACCAAGATATCCTAAGCTATGCAATGACCAAAAGGTAAATCTATTTTTGGAGCTATGAGAATGGTGCCATCAAAGCATGATCCCATGAGGGAGATGAGGAAGAGGCTAGTGTCACAAGCTTTTTTGAATTATTTTGTTTCACTACTATAACATTGATCTGCTTTTCCAACTAGTGGGAGCAAAACTAACCAATCATTCAAAGACTTGTAAACTAAAAAAAATAGAGATAACTTCAACAGACAATCTATGATTCTAATCTAAGAATACATGTACAAAAAGAGGAATGTTTGCTGCTAGGTTTGGGGCCTAACCCAAGAGGTTCATCCCTCTAAGTCAACTCAATGCTAGATCAAAGAAACCCTTTTCATTATCATCAAAATGTCAAAAATAACATGATAATAACAGTCAAAACATCTTAGCTCGAAATTTCCTCTTAGCTACAATAAAAAGTTGAATCCTAATCAAGGCCTAGGCCTTCTGATTTATACACCTGAAGCTACGAACAACTTCCTAAATATTAGGGAGGCGTAGCTCCCAAACTCAAGATTGATTTGTCTTCAACTATCACTTGCTTGGCTGCTAATGAACTCAGTTGACTTGGCTACCTACAACTCTGAGCTGATGAGATCTGGTGAAGGAATCTTCGAGTGATTTAGGAGCTAATGAGGGAGATCAAATCTTCTAAAATCCCTCTTGCTTGTCTAATTTGATTTCCTACACTTTAATCAGCCCAAACCTCCTCCAAATCTTGAAATTAATACACATTAGGCCACATGATAACATCTCACCTTTACCCTTCTCACTAAGAAAAATATAATCAAATATGTAAAGAAATGTGACAAAATTTGATTTTAATAAGCTAGAGAGTGGCATTAAGGCTGATATAATTTACCTATTGATGACCCTAATTAAGAGGAATGATTTTGATTGCTCTACTTGCATGTCTTCAGAGAGTAAGTGGAGGTATTCGGGAATACTTAATGGCTTAGTATGGAGCTGCACTCATTCAGACTATGAAGGACTACGAGGAAAATATCCACTTCTACTCTGGGACAAGCCACCATAGTTGATCGCTACCAACTCCATAGAGTGCTGAAGTCATGTAGTTAAGGCGAAAGCGACAGGAACTGTCCGAGCAACTGTGACACATTGTGGCAAAGATGTGGCCTAATCAGGGGCCTTCACAGGAATGACAGAAGGATATTTTCCTAGTCACCTTTCAATTTTTCTTATTTATGTTTATTTTGTAATTTTTGTGTATTTTCAAGAAAGGAATCAAATATTTGGTAATATTTTAGGCATTAGAGCTATTGCACATTGAGATATTTTGTAACTATTTCAAGCTTCCCCCTCCCCTTATAAATATGGGGAAGAAAAATTTAATACAGGTTCTAGAATTTTGCACCTATAGTGGTCCAAATTCTATGATTCCACTTTGGCTCTAATTACCTATTCATGAGGGACTTGGGAGATGTATGGCTAAATGTAATGGATTGGTATATTGGAATCATTTTGAGGATTAATGAAAGTCTTTTGTGATTCCAATCATTGCTATAAGTGGTATCTTTTCTGCTCTATAAATAACATTTCATGTATGTTTCTCTTCTACTCAAATTGTGTAATGAGGTTGCCAATCTCATTCTCTCATGGTTATAAGTATGCTACTAAGTACTAACAATACCTGTGTTATGTAAAGATTTACTTATGTACCTTTAAGAGAACAGATTTACATATGTTGATTAGTGATAAGTGTATCCATGAGTTATAGAACATGAAACCTTAATTCATGTTCCACAATTCATATCATTCCATCCATTCTTCCTTCCATCCTTCTATTGGAACATTGATTCTTAGTATTCTGTTTTATTTACAAACCTATGCTTCTATTTCTCTCCTTTGTACCCTCCTCTTCACCATTACTACAACTTCAATATTAAGATGCTCATTGTTGTGTGTTGACCATAAGAATAAGACACTCCTCCTTGAGATCAGCCTGATTCACCCCATTGTATTTGGATCCATGTATCTACTTGAGTTCACCTTGATGAGAGGTCTATTGAACCAAGCCCCCTTTATTATCTTTTCAAACTACGTGATAATTGTAGTGCAGCAGAAGGCCCTAGTGATAATATTCCAAAGAACTCCTCTCATTAAGATGTTCTAGGAACTAGTCTACAATCAACCAAGAGGTTGTCTCTAGGAAGCTTTCTATATCTCCTAAAGCACTTGTGCTATAGGTGCTAGATGAAGAAACAACATCTTTCTCGCACCATTGCCAATGAATGGATTAGAATATTTTTCACTAGGTATGACAAATCTTTACATTCCCTTTGTTAGGTGAGCAAGGCGAGTGTGGGCTGAAGATATCTTACCTTGACGACTCCATTGTCTAAATTTCATTATAAACACCCTAGTGAATCGACTATTTGAATTCCATTATAAACACCCTCGCATCTCCACTGTCTGAATCTTAATTGTAAACACTCTGATGACTCCAATGTCAAGACATGTAGGAGAAGATAAGAGAGATGGAGAGGTTAATAAAGAACTCCTTATATAGACTTATAAAACTAGAGTTAGAAAATAAAAACCTTCGATGGCAGAACCTCCAGGTTGCTAATCCATTTGTAAATCCCCAATACAAAATGCTTCCCCTATAGATATCGCAAGGGGAGAAGAAAGAATAGTAAGATCACACTCATCCTCCACTCTATATAGAAGATGATCTAGAGGAATTTAATCGATAATAGAAAGGGGAATTTAGATCCAATGGATAATAGAAAAGGGAATTTAGATCTAATGGATAATAGAAAGGGGAATTTAGATCTAATGGATAATATAAAGGGAATTTAGATATAATGGATAATAGAAAGGGGAATTTAGATCTAAACTGTCTTAATCCTGAAGCCCTCAAAGAAGAGAATTCACCCTCCCCCTCCATGTTCATCTGGGATAAATAAAAAGAGCCAAGTAGTCTCAGTTGCTTCCTCAACCAAGAAGATATTGGTCATCAAACTAGTCAAGAAATGAGGCAGCTACAATTCTCTCTCATGAGGTCCATGATCCAGTTGGCGATTACATGGTATCTCTCTTTGGCCTACAACAATATTCCTCAATTCCAAGCCCAGTTAGAAGGTTCATTAAGGAGATTAAAAGAGTTGAGCACCAACAATCAAGTTGGGGGCACATATCAAAATTTTTGTTAGGAGATTTTTCAGGGTAATACCTATTTTAATTTTTGAATTCTAGCAACATGGAGGCATAAGATCTAGTATAATGATGTTGGGTTGGTGTCATTGAAGGGTTGAAATAACTTAGGTTAATTTATGTCTAGTAAATAAGTAGGAGTTGTATATAAATAAGCTCATTAACTAAGAATTTATTTTTGCATTTTTATTCGATGAGGAAAGGACTCCCAACAAATAAATTTCCATGGAGAATTTTCTGGTTTTATATATTCATTATAAATTTTGAGTCCATGCCTAATGGTGAAGGCTACTAGTTTGCAAGTTCTCAGCACATTCTAGCAAGGCACTGTCCCCAAGTCGAGCCAATGTTGTCACGCTCTGGAAAATGTGTCTTCAATTGCTAAAAGAAGGAAACAGAGAAGAGAGGTTTTGCATCCATATTCCAAGCCACATAAGCACTCAAAGCTAAAGCAGACCCTCTCAATTGAATATTTCTCAGAATTAGCTTTCGACCAGTATATGGAACTCTCCACTTGACTCTAGAATCAAAAGTTAGATCAGATTGAAGTTTCCCTTCAAAAGCAAGAAAAAAAGGGAAAATGAATAAGGGTAATATCCCCACACATCAGAGGTCTAGAGCGATATTGGCACATCAATAGTTGGTGGGTCTAGACCATATCGGTGATCGATGATAAATGTTTTGAAAGTGTCAACCTTAACAATGTTGTGATCAATGAACATTGATAGTATTAAAGCGTTGGGATTGTGACTTCAATGTTAAAGCATTGGGGAGGGCCTAATCTAGGTTAACAAAGGATTTCAACGTAATACCAGAGCTAGGCCAGGCCACTTCTCTCTCCTCCAATGGGACGTGTGGCAACATAAGATTGGTTTCAATAAGGGACACATAGTGAGCAGAGATTGGCTCTGAGAAATGATGTGTGGCAGTATGGTGGACACATGGCAAGAAGATTTAGCATTTTGAGGGGTCATAAGGGGTCAAATTAGGGTAACATGTGGCACAATGATGATGCCACTAATCAGAGATCGAATTTTGTAGGATGAGGCATGTTGTTACATCAAATTTAAAACCCTAATTGTGATGGGCTGGCCTGTGGTCACATAAATAGCTAAGGAACCAAGGGCTAAGAACAAAGGGTGATTGGTGATCGTGAGTTTCAGGAGGATGCACTAGGTACATGGATGGGAAATGACTGATTTTCCAAACTCTTATATTTGGCAAAGCTCACGGTCTATACAGGAAAATAAATGAAAAGGAACAGAAATATTTAGCAAAGAAAAAGGGTTTCAGGACACGAGTCTAAAGACGCTAGCACCTTAGGACTAAGTCCTAGGTCACACCCCTTGGTCATATGAGAATAAATGCAAAAAGGGGATAAACCAAAGGGGGCCAAAGGAGATCGTGACTCACTATTCTGTAATGCCTCTAAGACTAAAAGTTTAGATGTAGTAATGTTTTGATAATATGGTACAGAGCTTTGAAGGCATGTGGGTCGGCACCTGAGGCATTGAATGAAGGCATGGAGCAGTGGCAAATTGATATGTGTTAAAATTGGAAACTAAGGCCAAACTCCATATGGGTCACCTTATTTATTGAAGCTAATATTTTTATTAGATTCCTCTCTCCGATAGGTGTAGGATTGATCTAAAGATCATATGATTTTGACATATATATATGGAGATATGAATTTATCTATATTATTGAAAATTTGTCAAGGTCAGCCAACAATCAAAACAATCATTTTCACCTCCAACTTAATGTCAACATTGGATATAAAAGGAGGATACATCATGGCATTATTTCACCCGTCTCATCCTTGTCAGGATATTCTGACTCATAGGAAATAGTTACATATAGCTTGGTCTAGTGTAGAGTTAGGTAAATTGTGTTTCTTTAGTATGTACTTTTGTAACTTAAAATTTGACAGCCACAATATCTTCTAGACATGAAGTGATCTGACGGTTCATTCTCTCCTCGGTATTACTAATAGTTGATTTGTGGCTTAACACCTAATTGGTA
Source organism: Pinus taeda (assembly GCA_000404065.3). Lineage (NCBI taxonomy): Eukaryota > Viridiplantae > Streptophyta > Pinopsida > Pinales > Pinaceae > Pinus > Pinus taeda. Next base: position 16,229 of record APFE030210323.1, read on the forward strand.
CATTATCTCTATTTAAAGAGCATGGAGGTTGATTTGTAAGGTGATCATTCATGAGAGAAGCTTATGTAAATTTTCTTCCTTTTACATTAATACATTTCTTGAAGTGGCCACGTTGGCTCAGGCCGTGGACTTTTTCCCTCTTTGAGGGTTTTAACCACGTCAAGAATACTAGTGCATTGATCTGTGATATGTTTTTGAGGGGTGACCTTTTGTGTTCTATCTAAGGAATTTACCCTGTAAATTACTACATGGTATTAGAGCTATTTGAGGGATACATTCATTGGTTAGCAAAATATGAAGTCGATACAAGTGCATGCGAATTTTGTTTCCTAGATTTCTTGTTTCTAACTGCTTTTGAGTTGAGAAGATTGCTCTATTGTGTTGGGAGCATTTGTTCCAATGAGGAACCCATTTCGTTTCACACAAAAAGGTTTCTGATAGCCCTAGCTATGTCATTTTTAAGATCGAGAGGTATACAGTCTTTATTTGCAGTTTTAGTTATTCATCTCTCTGTTTTTTTATTACCAGATCTATATCATGTGCTCTTTTCCTTGCAACTCTATGTGATCTGGGCAAATAAAAAAAAAAAAAGGAAGGATTTTTTCTGATGCGTATGCTCTTTTCCGCCATGCCTTAGTGTGGTCTCAGAAAATCATAAACATTGAGGAAAATATTTTTCTTCTAGTGAAAGCTAACTTCAAGCCATAAGGTTTGGGTTTTTTTTGTATGTCAATGTTGGGTTGTGTGGTTTTCCTTTTTTTGTAGGAAAAAATAGCTTTTTCAAGTAAGAACACACCCCAAATCTTCAGTGACTCAAAAAAAAAAAAAAAAAAAACCCTTCCCCTTTTCCAAAAATTACTAACCTTTTAAACTAGCTCACTTCGTCCAAAGTTACTTGATGAGAATAGAGGTTTTGAGTTCAAGTCTTTCTTTTTGTTGAGTTACTTTTTAAAAAAGCACATGTAACTTATGTTTTAAAGTTACTTTATGTAAAAGTTCTCTCACCCATTATAAAAATTGAGTCACTTATAATTCTAAAGTCTCTTTATCTTTTATTTAAGTTACAATTTAGTGGGTAGCTCATAAAGTACCATTGTAAAAGTGACTTTCACTTATTTATAAAAATGGGTCACATAAAATCTTTTCTTAAAGTGAGCTAATTAGATTAAGTTTGGAAAGGCGAGGATTTTTTTTAAATATAACAATATCATTCACTTCCGCACATTCACGCACTTCATTGACATCTTTAACAACTTTTCTTCAAAAAGACATAACTTCTTCATCCAGAAGTTGTTTTCAGAGCCGTTCTTTTTTAATTGACCTAATTTTTTGAGATCTTTCCATTGAAACACTTAGTTTTAGTATCTACATATTCAGTTTCTATTAAAATGGAAGGTCTATGCCAAGTTATTCTTGACATCACCAACTACTTCCAATGGTGGTCCTACATTATAGATTCACTTAGAATTAAAGGTCTTTACAGAATAGCCTCAGGCCAAGAAACTAAAACTAAATATGAAGATAAGGCAATCAAATGGGAAAATAGGCAAGATCAAGCACATTGGTTGATAAGGATGTCTATTTCTCTAGACCTTAGATTCCATATCATAGAACTTGATACCCTTAATGAAGCAATGGAACAACTCACTAAATTTTTTGGAATTAAAAATGAAATTAGAGCCCATCAACTCGAAAATGGGTTTCTTAGGTTGGACCTTAATAATTTTTCTTCCATTGAAGATTTTTTTTCCAAGTTCAAGACCCTTAGACTTCTCTTGGAAGGTGTTAAGGTTAAGAAAGAAGATGGTAGCCTTATCTATTCCATTCTTACTAAGTTGGGACTAGCCTACTCTATGTTTGTTTCCACCTTCCATTTTACTAGAGAAGCCTTTATTTCTCAAGGACAAGGCTACAAGTCCCCCTCTTTTGATTCCTTTTGTGATTATTTAATAATGGAACAAGAAAAACTCTTACATCTTAGTCTTCTTAATCTTGGAAACTCTTATAAGAAAGCCTTAGCTTCCCAACAACAACCAAATTCAAAGAATCCTAAGACGTAATGTCCTAAAAAGAATGGTCCTAAACCAAACAAGGGTCCTAAGAAATTTCAGTCTCAAAATGAAAAATCAACTCAACAAAATGATAAGGAAAATAAAAACAAAGGGAAGAAGACTGATAGACATTGCAATTTTTTTAATCAAGAAGGCCACTTAGAATCCAAATATTTTAACAAGATGGAAGCCTTAGAAGCAGCAATGAAGAAGCATAACATCCATTTGGAGCACTCTTCAACTTCAACTTCATCTTCAGGAATAGCACTTTATGCATGTGGTTGTCAAGCATCTCGTTCTAGTTATGCACTAAATGTATCTTCTTCTTCTCATTCTCATGAGTGGCTCATTGACTTTGGAGTTTCTTATCACATGGCCAAAAGAAAATCCATATTTTCTTCTTTAAATTATTGTAACACCAAAGATATATATGTTGGTGATGATAGATCTCTTAGTGTTGTAGGGACTGGAACTGTTCATCTATATAATGGTCAATTTAATGATGTATTATGTGCTCCAACCTTATCTCGAAACCTTCTATTTGTATATCAGATAACTCATTCAAGTGAAGGTAAAACCGTTGAATTTTCACCTCACGATTTTGTAATTAAGGACCTAAGAGATCCTAGACAAATTTTAGCTACTAGCATTACTGATGATTCTACAAGGTTGTATAAGTTTAACAACTTTGGGTCATCAACTCTTCCCTCGATATTTGTTGCCCATAATGACGAAGTGAGAAAACTTTGGCATGAGAAATTTGGTCACCTAAACTATCACTGTTATAGACATATTTGGGCACATCAACCCCAAACTTATATGTCGATGTATTAGGGAACATGAATGCTAAAAGAGTTGTTTCATACCCTAAAAGAACATAGTCACTTGAATACATCATTCCCCAAAAGTTCCATTTGAGAAACCATCCACAAATTGCCTAAATTGAACCATACTGACTGCTCCACTAGCAAAGTGTGATGCACACTAAGTGGTACATTGCCAGGGTGCAATGCATATTGTTTAAGCCTTCTATAGGGTGCAATGGGCAAGGATGGACATATTTCTGGGACATTTGTTAGTTGAGTGAACATGGAATCTTCTAGAACCTTATCCCATGCCACTTGCCTCTCTGAATTCGCCCAAGGATGGATAAGGGATCTAAGAAAATCTCCAATCCCTTCTCTTATGGAACCCATTCTAACAAGTGGAATGACACTAATCAAACCCCATGGATGACTCACACCCTTGCAAACATTTATAAATGGATCCCTCATCCAAGAGATCCAGAGGCTAGAATATTATGAATTGCAAGGAAGTGCTGATAGTTTGTAATTGATGATAGAGCATTTTATTGTTGGAGTGATATTGCTATTTCATGAGGTGAAGGAGGATTGAAAGCTGGGAGGATGATGCTGGATCAAACAACTGGGTTGTAATTCTCCTTTCTATTAATAAAGCTCTTCAAGTTTTCTTCCATATGATTGTGCAATTGTGAATGCTATCATTTGTTCATTATATCTTTGATTCTATAATATTTATTTTGTAAAAGATCATGATGCTTTGATGGTTCTTTGTTGCTGTACTTGTGCAGGTACTCTCCAAGCATGTTAAGTACGGGGAGAATTTACAGGATCTGTCAAAGGGGAGAGAGATCAAGCAAGGGATTAAGTGGAAGTTATAGGTTGGTCCTCTTATCTTTCTCTTATCTATTATATATAGAAGAAATCATTGAGTTTCTTTAAATGGTTGTTTATAGGGTAGCTGCCAAACCTAGAGAGCTACCATTCTTTAGGAATACTAGTTTTCCTGGAAACAAATTGGTGAGAATATTGGAATATTGTGAATTGCAAGGGAGTGTTGATAGTTTGTAAACGATGATAGTTCATTGTCTTGTGTCAACCTCATTAAAAAATGAAGCCAAGGGTCTCCGAGGATAGCTCGTTGTGTTGTGTCAACCTTGTTAAAAAATGAAACCAAGGGTATTCGAGGATAGTTCGTTTTCTTGTGTCAACCTCGTTAAAAAATGAAACCAAGGGTTCGAGGATAGTTTGTTGTCTTGTGTCAACCTCATTAAAAAATGAAACCAAGGGTCTCCGAGGATAGTTCATTGTCTTGTGTCAGCCTCATTAAAAAATGAAACAAGGAATCTGAGAATATTTCCTTGTCTTCTGTCAAGCTCATTAAAAAATGAAACAAGGACCCCGGGAGAAAAGTTCCAAGTCGAGTCTCTGATTAGATCTCATAAAATACCAGTCAAGTCCTTCACTTGATCTCGTAAAAGAACCCTCATTTCACCGACCTGATAGCCATGAGTAGTCTACTTAGGTGAATATAATGAAGCTTGGGGGTCATGCACCTAGTAGTAAAGATAATTTTCCCTATAGGTTATGTAATTGGTCTATCACACCATTCACCTTTGTCTATTTGAATGAAGACAAGGAGGTGTTGGATAACCATCTTGCTTCAGCACATCGATTTTCATCTGGTTAGAGAAGACTCTCCTTTCTGTCCTGCTTCACTGCAGCAACCTCCATATGGTTACTGAAGGCTCTCCTTTTCACCATGCTGGGGGCACGTAAACCAATTCAAGCATATTTTTTCATTTTAAGCTTGTGTAAAAAAGAAACTGAAGCCAAGCATAGTTTGTTCGTTTCAAGCTGGTGTAAACATGAAACCGAATCCAACATAGTTCCCCATGGTTCAAGCTTGTTTAAAAATGAACCCATTTTCAAATTTTAACCCTTGTGATTGCCATTCTGTCGACCTTTTGAGCTTTGGTTGTTTTCATCTCATCACCATCATCTCTTTGGCTGATCATACACTTTCACTTGGTTGTTTTACCCTTTTTGAGGAACAGTTGCAATGAGTGGTCTTTTTAGCCAAATTATTCACATAAATAACCATGTTTTGAAAAGTTCCAACATCACCGGAACTAGCTGCTACCCTAGACACCACTCGTTCCTAAAAAATAGAGTCCTATTTAAACTCTTTTTAGACTCTCTAAATGTGAAAAGACAGTCGAGTGCTTGTCTTTCTCGGCTCATTAAAGTATTGGAAACGATATCCCTCTTGTATTATTTTAACATTTTTCGGACCTGAGGGATTACTTTACGAAAAAGAGCTTATGGAGTTTCCCTTTCATCCCTTTTCAAACTCTATAAACATTAAAAGAACTGAGTTATACTTGTTGCTAAGCTCGTTAAAATAATAGAGGGCAACTTGTCCATCTAGACAAGATCGAGTTTCGCTGTCAGTAGACTCATTAAAGCCTCAAATAGTGATGGGTTTGCCTGAAGGGCGAATTATAGAATAACCATATGTTATCCTCATCAAGCTTGACAAAAATAAAGAGGTACTGGTCAGCAATGACTGGGGAAAAAGGAAAAAACTTCAAGAGTTTATGGTAGCAAGTTGCTCTTGAACATGACACTTTCACTTCGTCTCCATTATTGAGTTGAGTTGGGTTATTCTGTTTGCCGGTCATCACACCATTGGTCTTTCATACCATCCATCCTTTGGGGTTAACACTACCCATTCATATCAGTGTCACCGACATGTTCAAGAGAAGTCATTCAATTGAGAAATCACCATCCAATTAATGTCTCATACACTGCAATACCTCCTACCTTCATTTTTTCATGACCACCATTCCTGAACCTTGTGTCGTCAGTTTATTTTTCACCTCCAGAAATAATTTTCTTCGTTTCGTGTCGTAGATGTGGGATAAATCAAGGCCCACCTACGACGATTCACTTCTTGTCGACATCAGCTCATTATCCAAGAACTTCACTTAGAAACAACTCTTTCAATGCTATGAAGCTTGCATACATCAATGGCAGATTTCTCACTTCCGGCGACAGGTTGACATCAATGGCCTTTGACCAAAAGATTTTGCATGGTGTTTGACATTAAATCATGTATTCACACCACGTGAATTGTACTGTAGTACCTTGAGGATACTTATCATTATTAGTGATCCCTCTCGCATCTGTTAACAGCTCACATCATTGGCTGGTAATCAGGTGATGTCTTTCCATGTTTGACTTCAGAACATCTTTTCACATGGATTGACTTGTACATTGAGAGAAGATTGAATGAGTTTGAAGACCCCAAATCTATTTTCATCCATCCAGGCTAGGATATATTTAGGGATATAAAAACATCAAAGTACAAAGGATCTACAACAGATGGCCATCCTAACCATGGATTACGACTCTATATATGTACAATCACAAGTCTGAATTTGCAGACAACTATCTGATCTATGTACATGAAATGAATTTTATAAAGTTGAGCATGGAAACGCCTCCCTCAACTGGATCATGAAAATCTTATTATGATGATGTATTTTATTATAACTTATGCAAGACACCTTCCAGTTTGAAACTTTGAATCCTCATGATAAAGCATTTCACCCGACATGGATATTTACGACCTCACACTTTAGGGGGCAACTGTTATAGACATATTTGGGCACATCAACCCCAAACTTATATGTCAATGTATTAGGTCTCATCAACACATAAAAGAGTTGTTTCATACCGTAAAAGAGCATAGTCACCTGAATACACCATTCCCCAAAAGTTCCATCTAAGAAACCATCCAAAAATTACCTAAATTGAACCATGCTAACTACTCCACTGGAAAAGTGCGATGCATACTGTTTAGGCCTTCTATAGGGTGTGATGGGTGAGGATGGACAAATGTTCGAGACATTTTTCAGTTGATTGCTCATGGAATCTTCTAGAACTTTCTCCTATGTCACTTGCCTCTCTGAATTCGCTCAAGGATGAATAAGGGATCTAAGAAAATCCTCAATCCCTTCTCTTATGGAACCCATTTTAACAAGTGGAATGACACTAATCAAAACCCATGGATGACTCATACCCTTGCAAACATCTATAAATGGATCCCTCATCCAAGAGATCCAGAGGCTGGAATATTGTGAATTGCAAGGAAGTGCTGATAGTTTGTAATTGAGGATAGATCACTATATTGTTGGAGTGATATTGCTATTTCATGAGGTGAAGAAGGATTGAAAGGTAGGAGGATGATACTGGATCAGACAACTGGGTTGTAATTCTCCTTTCTATTAATAAAGCTCTTCAAGTTTTCTTCCATATGATTGTGCAATTGTGAATGTTGTCATTTGTGAATGCTATCATTTGTTCATTATATATCTGATTCTATAATGTTTATGTTGTAATAGATCACGATGCTTTGATGGTTATTTGTTGTTGTACTTGTGCAGGTACTCTCCAAGTGTGTTAAGTATGGGGAGGAGTTGCACAATCTGTCAAAGGGGAGAGAGATGAAGCAAGGGATTAAGCAGAAGTTCCAGGTCGGTCCTATTATCTTTCTCTTATCTATTACATATAGAAGAAATCATTGAGTTGCTTTAAACAATTGTTTCTAGGGTAGCTACCAAACCTAGAGTGCTAGTATTCTTTAGGAATACTAGTTTTCCTAGAAACAATCACTCCCTTCAAAATATATGTAAAGAAAATATGGTGACAGGTCTTCCTATGGTATCTTGTAGGGATGGTGTTTGTTCCTGATGTGTACTCGGAATACATCGTCGGGATAGTTTTGAAAAACATGCCTCTTGGCACACCTCAGCCCCTTTACAACTTGTGCATAATGATTTATGTGGTCCACTTCCAGTTGTTTCATTCTCTGGCTAGAAGTATTTCTTAACTTTCATTGATGATTTCTCCAGACGCACTTGGGTATACTTCTTAAAACTCAAGAGTGAAATATTTAACATGTTCTTGGCCTTTAAGGCCTTTGTTGAGAAACAAGTTGGACATCAAATTCTTAAGCTAAGATCTAATAATGGCGGAGAATATGTTAACAACAAATTCATCAACTTTTACACTGAGCATGGAATTCAAATGCAACATATTGTTCCATATACTCCATAGCAAAATGGTGTAGGTGAAATGTAGAATCACACCTTAAAGGGAATGGCTAATTTTATGCTTCAATCTAAAGGACTTAGTCTTAATTTTTGGGCATAAGAAATTAACTATGAAAATTACATAGTAAATTTCACTCCTTATTATGAAACTAGCTTAAGAAAAGATAGAAAAGATAGATCAACACCTTAGGATTCAGCCTCTTCAAGGGGGCAACATCCTTTACATTACATAAATGAACAATTCTTGGATGATACAAATGAAAAGACCTCCTTTATATATATAGGAGTCTAAGGGGTCATAACATAATC
>APFE030210323.1:28189-116218 GCA_000404065.3 Pinus taeda
GCATGGGCCCATATTCTAGATGAGAAACATAAAGCTTTAGAACCTAAGAGTGAAAAATGTATTTCTGTTGGATATTCTAAAGATGTCAAGGGATATATACTTTTTTCACCTAAATCCAAAAATGTTATCATTAGAAGAGATGTAAAGCTTTCCAAAATATATTGATCTATGAGCCTAGTTCGACAGATGTGCCACCTCCTTCTATCCCTTCTACTTCTAAAAATATTTCTTCTTCAGATGATGACAGTGAGGATGACAACCCTCCCCCACCTTCTCAAGATCATCCTTCATCTCCTGAACTTCTAAAATGGGTCGATGCTACTCGGGATGCTGCAGGTGCTCTTGAAGGTGATCCTATAGATCGGCGTCACACACGTTCTCAATTTGATAGAGCCTCTTATTTACTGGCTCAAGCTTTAATAAATTATGATCTTGACACCTTTGCAGAAGCTTCAGGCCATCCGAATTGCGACACAACTATGAATGAAGAATATTGTTCATTATTGGAAAACGATGGGATCTTATTCCTCTTCCAAAGGGACGAAAAATTACTAGATGCAAATGGGTTTAGAGAACCAAGTTTGGTGTAGATAGAAAACTTGATAAACATAAATCTCGCCTTGTTGCTAAGGTTTTTTCACAAGTTGAAGGCATTGACTATATTGAAACCTTCTCCACTATTGCCAAAATGAACTCTATTTGCCTTGTTCTTCCCCTTGCTGCCTCTTTCAAATGGGAAGTCCATAAGATGGATGTTAAATTTTCCTTCTTGCATGGGGACTTGCATCAAGATATATATATGGAACAACCTCCTAGAATTATACAAACAAAATCTAGCCTTGGATGTCGGGTTAAGAAATCCCTTTATGGTCTCAAGCAAGCCCCTCAAACTTGGTATGCCAAAATGGATAGCTTTCTTTTAGATATTCGCTTTTCTAGGTGTCATTCTAACAATACTATCTACACTAAGAAAGTGGGTAAGTCTCTTATCATTCTTGTTCCTTATGTTGATGATCTTATCCTTACTAGTAGTGATCCCAACCTGATAAACCATGTGAAGTACAACCTTGAAAAGATATTTAAAATGACAAACTTAGGACACTTGCATTATTTTCTTAGTCTTCAAGTCTTACAATCCAAGGAAAGTATTTCCCTTTCCCTGTCTAAGTATGCATGTGATCTTCTACGCCACTTTCACATGGAAGACTGTAAACCAACCCCTTCTCCCTTTTAGTTTGGAGCCAAACTTTCAGTCACTTGTACTTCCCCTGAAGTTAATGCTACCTTATACCGTCAACTTGTTGGAAAACTTTTGTATCTAACCCATAGCCATCCTGACCTTTCCTTTGTTGTTGGCCTTATTACTTGGTTTATGAAAAAACCACATGAAAGTCATCAGAAAGTAGCTAAAAGAATAATTCGCTATGTTCGAGGTACAATTCAATTTTAGATTCATTACAGTTCATAAGAATCTCCTCTATTGGTTGGTTTCATGGATTCTGATGGGGCTGGTGACCCTGATCATTGGAATTCTACTGCAGGTTATATATTCACTCTTAGTTTTGGACCTATTACATGGACTTGCAAGAAACAAAGTGTCATTTCTCTTTCTTCAGCAGAAGTAGAGTATTGTGGTGCCATAGAAGCTAGTAAGGAAACCCTATGGATTCGTTAGATCCTATCAGAGTTTTGTTTTCAGCAATAGCATCCGACTACACTTTGGTGTGATAATAAAGGTGCCATTCAACTATGCAGAGATCTAGTCCAACATTAGCGTAGCAAACACAATGAACTACGTATGCAGTCCATCAGAAAGTTCATTCATGACCAAGTTCTTGAACTGCAATATTGTTCAACCTATGATCAAGTTGCAGACATCTTTATAAAGGCTCTCATAGAGGTGAATTTTACAAAAATTTGATTTATGGTTTGAGTTCAGGAAGTTGTTGCTAAGCGGGGGTAGGCTCTAATGCCTCCTTCCTTCTCCTATTATGTCATATTGGTACATCCTTCAATCCTATCCCAAGTTGTTCTTAAGGGGGGACGTTAGGATATTCCAACACATAGGAAATAGTTAAGTATAACTTGGTCTAGTGTAGAGTTAGGTACAGTGTACTTCGTTACTATGTACTTTTGTAACTTACAATTCGACAATCATGATATGTTCTAGACATGAAGTGATCTAACGGTTCATTCTCTCCTCGGTATTACCGATACTTGATCTGTGGTTTAACACCTGATTGGTCCATGATCTCTATATAAAGAGCATGGAGGGTCATTTGTAAGGTCATGGAGTGTTTCCCTCTTTGAGGGTTTTAACCACGTCAAGAATAATGGTGTATTGATTTGTAATCTATTTTTGATTAGTGTCCTTTGGTGTTCTATCTGAGGAACTTACCCTATAAATTCCTACAATCCTCACATCCTTCTCTCTCCATTCTTGTTTGGGTACGCATATCTAGAGCAGCTTATCTCACACGTGTGAAAGGAAGGAGATTATTTTCTGTTTAGGGTTGCATTGACTGAGTTTTATCGAAGTTGCAAGAAGGCTATTTTGATAGTGTTGACTAGCATGTTTGATTGCAGATTGGGTTAGGCTACCTCTCCTTGGCAGGTCGTAGATATGGACATCCACTTTGACCCTATTTTGACCAATGTTGACTGTGTTAGGGCTAGCCTTATGCTTGACTACAATTGACCAATGTTTGACTGGGATTTTCATACTATTTTGGGGTTGACAGTTATTGTTGTTAGAGGCTGAGCTTACTAAGTTTTGGCTAAGCTTGATTGGAGGTCAAATATGACCTGTTTTACCAACTTTGACTTTGTTGGTTTGATTTTCTATTGCTATCATAAAAGATTAGTTTTGTATATTTGTACTATCTCTCTCTGCTGAACTATTGAATATTATAAGAAGAGCTAATCAAGGATTTCCCCACATTGGGGTCTGTCCCTGGCTGGTGCAACATCTTGTGTCTTATTGTCTTGGCTTGTCTTTTGTTAGTGCCTAAATCTACCTCAGGCTGAGAAAGGTAGGATCTAGGGTAACATCAAACCAAGCTTAACCTGGTAGCTAGCCCTACCAGGTCGGGAAAAGGCTCTCTCCTGTCAATCTCAGCAAAAAATGATCAATGAGGCCTAAGATGACTTGAATGAAGACTGATTTTAGGCTAGGTATTTGTGCAAAAGGGTTTTATTGAATTTGATGATGTTTTGTTGGCTCAAATGGAAAGGCAAATTTTGGGTCTGGGGAATGAGGCTCAGTTTTGCAGAGATCTCAATGGGGCAAGGTAGGCAATTGATTTGAAACTTCAATTTGAATGAAATGGAGATATTTTGATAGATGAGGAGTTGAATAGGGCATGAAAACCTCAATGATCCTCTTCAAATAGTTGAAAACATAAATAAATAAGCAAACCTTAGGTAGAGCACTGCAAATTTCAATGGTTTCTACCTTTATCCTTGTTTGTTTTAGTTAAGATGAAGAAAGAGAGAGAATGGCATACATAAAACACATATAAACTTACATTTACAGAAGGAAACACAATATCAAAGCAAAATGCCACATGAATCCCATAGAGTGCTGCAAACCCTGGTCTATTCCTTAGCCAAAACGACTGAAATAATGCATACAATGAAGCTCCAAGATTTCTAAAAATTCCAACCTTCTGCCAAAAACTAACCCCTACACTATGAAATTCATAAAACATATACATTTTTTCATCCTTGTACTAAGGGAATTGAGCTACACCATTTTCTTCAAAATAGAATGAATTACATTAAACTTGGCTGAATTTCTGAAAATAGGTGTTGAAGATGAACTCGTATCTCCTACACCATAGCACCTGTTACAAACCTAAAAGAGGGTTTTGGAGATAAGGTCATTTTGGAGAAAAACCTCTCTCAAATTTGGGAAATTTGTTTCCAGTTGCTCACAATCTGTTCCACAAAATCATCTCTAAGATAGAAAATCATTAAAAATTTAAATTTGTGAAAATGAGCTGTAAAGATCTAGTCACATACCCCAATTTGTGATACCTTTGAATAAAATGAAAGAATTTTTTGTTATGTGGCTCATATTTAATAAAAACCTCCTTAGGTTTTGCAAAATTACTTTACATCTGTTGTAAAATGGCCCCACACTAAAATGACTAAAACAATAAAAATATGAAAATTTTGCTTTGTTTTAATGTAAGCTCCAAATATCACTGTATATCTCCCACATAGTAGCACCTGTGCATAAACTGAAGGAGGTTTTTGTTATTTGGTATGTGACGAACAAAAATGTCTTTCACTTTTGAAAAATTTCTTACCATTATTTCACAAATTGATTGTGTACTAAACTTGTCATTATGTGCAGCAACTGACCTCAAAACATGCATAACCAAGAATAACTCATTCATTTTGATCCTATCTTCTAATCCGGGAGCTGGTAACAGGAGTGCGATATACCATTGGAAATATTTTTCTGAGCTTCTTCTTATGGAAACACTTATGACATGTTTCGTGCTGAACATCATGTGCATAACATCTAACAAAACGAGACATAGTAAGAGCTCATGTTGATCCCTGGTGATAGGCTGTGAAGACTTGAACTAACATCGGCTCCATTGGGGATGGCAGCTCCTTGGAGGTGTCAAGAACACCGTAGAACAAGTGCCTCATCCATTTTGCATAGATTCTCAAATAATTGCAAACCCAAAACAAATCATACCAATCCAAAAACATATACATACTACAACCTATACATAAGCAAATATCGAAAACTAAAATGTTGCCTCAAGCAGCTTATTTATGTACAAATCTAACCTACTTTGCTGCAAAATTGATAGATCAATTAATGCCATAATGCCAGATCAACCAATAAAGTAACTGTGACAAGGATGTTGCTTGAAAATGCTTCAACCATGACACAAATGTAAATGCTGACAGCCATACATGCACATAATGAGTTTGGTTATGTTAAAGACAATTTGATCTATCATTTAAACTAAAAAAAAATTCCATGTACATTGCAATAGAATTGAAAAAACCAAACTCTGTTTGCTGCCCCAACTCCTCAATACATGCTTCCAGCTGCAAACTGTCAATGCAAATATCCACGAGCAGCTCTATTGTTTCTTCTTTTGAAGGAGGGAGAGTTTCCAAGAACTTTTTGGGATCTCCGAATTCATATGATTGGATCTGATCATTTAAATACTGAATCTCCTTCTCAAATTTTTCAACAACTAACTCAAAGAAACCAGTTTTAGCCTTAGGAGGAAACTTTAGAGATCTCAAAAATTGAAGCACGATAATGAAAAATACTTCATCAATTTCAATATCAACTAATTGATCTCTAACTACTTTTAAAACTTCACAAAACACAGGGTCTTCCACATACCCTACCATTTTATTTTAGTGCATGAATGGATCAATGAGCACTGGAATCTTTGGATTTAGTTGGAGTTGCTAGGTGAATGTTTCAGCCTTCATATGTGTCTGACTATTGTCCACCATCAACAATCAGATCTGCAACTTGAATGATATTTCCCAGAGAAGATTTGTCACCTTATCCCCATTTTAATTTATTGGGGCAATTTGCAAGTCAGATGTTTCGTTTAGAAGAGTAGACCAGAGATTGACTGAAGTAGCTTTTATCTACTTTCGCTAATGCAAAGCACAAGAGTTTCGAAGGCTACCTGGCTAATCTTCAAGCTCCATCTATATTTCATAAAACAAAGAACACTAACAAACAAACAATTTCTTCCCTAGTATGGTTGCCACTATGTTAGTGCCTAAAACTACCTCAAGCTGAGAAAGGTAGGATCTAGGGTAACATCAAACCAAGCTTAACCTGGTAGCTAGCCCTACAAGGTCGAGAGAGGGCTCTCTCCTATCAATCTCAACAAAAATTATCAATGAGGCTTGAGATGACTTGAATGATGACTAATTTTAGGCTAGGTATTTGTGCAAAAGGGTTTGATTGAATTTGATGATGTTTTGCTGGCTCAAATGGAAAGGCCGATTTTGGGTCTGGGGAATGAGGCTCAGTTTTGCAAAGATCTAAATGGGGAAATATAGGAAATTGATTTGACACTTCAAATTGAATGAAATGGAGAGCTTTAGATAGATTAGGAGTTGAAGAGGGCATGAAAACCTCAAGGATCCTCTTCAAACAACTGAAAACATAAATAACTAAGCAAACCCTAGTTAGAGCACTACAAATTTCAATGGATTCTACGTTTATCCTTGTTTTTTTTAGTTAAGGTGAAGCAAGGGAGATAATGGCATACATAAAACACATATAAACTTACATTTACAGAAGGAAACACAGTATCAAAGCAAAATGCCACATGAATCCCATAGAGTGCTGCAAATCTTGGTATATTCCTTAGCCAAAACTGCTGAAACAATATATACAATGAAGCTCCAAGCTTTCTCAAAAGTCCAACCTTCTACCAAAATCCAACCCCTACACTATGAAATTCATAAAATACATACATTTTTTCATCCTTGTACTAAAGGAATTGAGCTCAACCATTTTCTTCAAAATAGAATCAGTTACATTAAACTTGGGTCGAATTTATGAAAATAGGTGTTGAAGATGAACTCGTATCTCCTAAAAAATAGCACTTGTTACAAAACTGAAAGAGTTTGTTATAGATAAGATCATTTTGGAGAAAAACCTCTCTCCAATTTAGGAAATTCATTTCTAGTTTCTCGCAATTGGCTCCACAAAATCATCTCTAAAACATAAAATCATTAAAAATTTAAATCTATGAAAATGAGTTGTAAAGATCTAGTCACATATCCAATTTGTGACACCTGTGAATAAACTGAAATAAATTTTTGTTATATGGCTTGTGTTTAACAAAAATATCCTTGGCTTTTGGAAAATTACTTTCCATCTGTTGTAAAATGGCCCTGCACTAAAATGACTAAAACAGTAAAAAATATGAAAACTTTGCTTTGCTTAATGTGAGCTCCAAATATCACTATATATCTCCCACATAGTAGCACCTGTGCATAAACTGAAGGAGGTTTTTGTTATTTGGTATGTGGTGAACTGAAACCTCTTTCACTTTTTAAAAATTCCTTACCATTATTTCACAAACTGATTTTGTACTAAACTTTTCATTGTGTGCAACAACTGACCTCAAAACATGCATAACCAAGAATCACTCATTCATTTCAATCATATCTTCTAATCCGGGAGCCAGTTACGGGAATGTGATATACTGTTGGAAATATTTTTCTGATATTCTTATTATCGACACACTTGTGACGTGTTTTGTGCTAAACATCACGTGCAAGACATCTAACAAAACCAAACATAGTAAGAGCTCATGTTGATCCCTGGTGACAGGCTGCGAAGACTAGAACTAAAATCTTCTATTGTTTATGTTTATGTTCTATCCGCATTTTACTATCATGCTAATGTGATTGCTAAAATGGAAATTGATATTGGGATAATTAGAAATTGAAGAAAATTGCTCTTAAGCATAGAACATACCCAAAATTAGCATGGTATCAGAGTTGAGGTGAAGACAAAGCCCAAGCAAGAGTGAAAGAGAAATCACCAAAGATAGTGGGTTCCTCATCCCACTTCTCGGTTGAAGACAAGCTCCGTGAAAATTCTGACTATCACGGATGGAAGATGTCTATTGATCTGACATTGGAAGAACAAGAAGTGTTGGATTATGTGAAGGGAAAAATCCCTGAGCCTCCATCAAATGCACTAGATGCTATGAAGAACAAGTACAACAAGGCTAAATTCAAAGCGAAGAAGATTATTAGAGATTCCATTAACAAGCATTTGGTGGCCTACATCTCCAATTTGTACACCTCCAAGGAGATCTATGACAGATTGGTAAACATGTTCAAGATTAGTAATGAAAATCAAATTTTGTTCCTAAAAAAGAAGTTGAAGGATATTAAGAAGGGTAAGGATGAGGATATTCAATCCTACTTCTTAAGGATCACTGAAATAAAAAATGGTCTTCTATCAATTGGAGAAGTCATTCTTGACAAGGAACTTACTATCACTGCACTTGGAGGGATCCCACCTGAGTGGTATATATTTAGAACCACTATTCTTAATAATGATCGAATTCCAGGATTTGACAAATTGATGTCAAGATTCATTCAAGAAGAAACAAGAGTGGTGGAGCAAGAAATGCCTTCTAATAAATGAAACCCCACTTCTTTCTCTGCTCATGCCAAAAAGAGAAGTAATACAGGGTCTAAAGGCCATTTTAATGGAAAGCCTGAATCTAAGGGTGGAAGGAAGGGAAGGTGCTTTATGTTTGGCCACTATGTGAGGGAGTTTCAAAATATAAGGGAAAAATCACATGATGATGATCACAATCACTCCAGGGGCGACTTAAACAACAACAATCAAAGGAATGGAAAGTTCATTGGAAAAGGATAAAGGAATGCAGGACATCATGGAAATGGTCAACCCTCCAAGAAAGAAAGATACTCTAGGTATGAAGAATCAAATGTGGTTAACAATAAGCAAAAGGAGTATTATCTTATATTGTCCCTCTCCACTACCTCTTCTCTAGACACTTTGGGGAATTGGCTTATTGATAGTGGTGCTTCAAGGAACTTCACCAGATACAAGGAAGCGCTCTCTAATCTGATAGAGAAGGAGACAAACTTGGAGATTATTCTTGGAGACAATGCCACCTATCTCATAAAGGGCATAGGGAATGTTACCCTTCAATTGAATCAGGGTAACACAATTCATTTATAAGAATTTTTATATGTACCTGATCTCAGGAAGAACCTGGTGTCCATTTTGATAATGGAAGACAAAGGTTACAAGGTGGCATTCATCGATGGATAGGTAAATGTTTGGAAAAGGAATTTTAAAGATGATTTTACTCTTGGGTTTTGGGTTGACACTTTGTATCAAGTTGGAGGAAGTCAATTGGTGGCTATGTCTTAAGACACATCTCTACAATTTGAACTATGGCACCAGATATTTTTCCATCTTCATTATAAGGCTCTTCTTGATGTGAGAGATATGGTGACAGGTATGCTTGTGTTCAAAGTAGAGCATGAAGGTATATGTACAGGATATGCCAAGGGAAACCTGATAAGGGGACCATTCCCCTCTAGTAATAGCAAGAATACCGATATATTATAGTTGATCTTCTCCGACATATTTGGTATGATGCCTGTAAACTCTTCGGGAGGATATTTATACTATCTCTCTTTGAGAGATGATTATTCTCACAAAACTTGGATGTACTTCTTGAAAAAGAAGCACAAAGTGTTCACCTAGTTCTTTCACTTTAAAGCCATGATTGAAAATCAATCCGAGAATAGAATCAAGATATTGACGACTGATAATGGGATCGAATATGAATCCAATGAATTCCATGACTATTGCAAAGAATTTTCCATTAAGAGGGAGACCAAAATACCATACACTCCTGAGAAGAATGGTGTGCCTGAAAGGAAGAACCGTACTATTATGGAATGTTGTTTGTGCCATGCTTCATGACCAAAGGCTTCCAAAGTTTCTATGGGTCGAAGCTGTGAATACTGTCATGTATGTTCAAAACTGATTCCCTCATCAAGCATTGGACTCCAAGACTCCCAAAGAAATGTTTACTGGTAAGAAGCCCGATTTCTCTCATTTTAGAATTTTTGGAAGTCCTGTATATTTTCATGTGCCGAAAGAGAAGAGAAGAAAATTGGGTTCATGAGGGAAGAAAGGAATCTTCATGGGCTATAGTGAAAATTAAAAGGGCTATAGAATTTATTTGGCCGGTCAAAGGGAGGTTGAGGTAAGCCATGATGTCACATTTGACGAAGATATGGCTCTTAGCAAGGTTGATGACCTTCCTATTCCAAGGAAGGATAAATAATCTCAAGCAGGAAAGCAAGGTGAAAAAGAATATGAAACGATGTTGTATGTTGATGAACCCATGGATGCTATTGATCCTCCTCCTCAGGAGATCTCCTCCTCAAAGAAGAGGCCATCATGGCTTAGCGAGACTCTCGAAGATGCCGAGATACATATTGCACCAAGGGGGCCTTTCTGTGAAAGCAAGAAGCCAAACAGGTATGTGGGATACTTGACCATTATGAGCACTATCATTAAAAATGAGCCTACTCATTTGAATAAGATGTGAAGCATCAGGTATGGATAGATGCTATGAATGAAGAATACGAGTCCATTATGAAGAATGATGTGTCAGATGTGGTCCCTAGATCACAGGAAAAATTGATTGTCACCTCTAAATGGCTTTACAAAATCAAGAATGGATTTTATGGGAGTGCAGAGAGGTGCAAGGCTCACTTTGTTGCTTGAGGCTTCTCTCAAAAGGAAGGTGTAGATTACAATGAGATATTTTCACCTATTGCCTGATACACCACCATCCGCTCGATCATAGCCCTTGCTACTTCACAAGGATGTAACCCACATTAGATGGATGTCAAGCCCGCTTTCTCACATGGTTCGATTAAAGAGGATGTCTCTGTGGAACAACTAGAGGGGTTTGAGATTCATGATGAGGAATCTCATGTATGCAGGTTGAAGAAATCTCTCTATGGGTTGAAGTAAGAACCCTGAGCTTAGTATGAGAGGATTGATAGCTATCTGATGAAGCTAGGGTTCACTAGGAGTGAACCTGATCTGAACCTTTACTTTAAGGTTAAAGATGATAAACCTCTCATACTAGTGCTTTATGTGGATGGCCTCATTTTGACTAGTGTAGACCCTCTCATTCACAAATTTAAGAGGGAGTTGGCTTCCGAATTTGAGATGAAGGACCTAGGATTGATGCACTACTTCCTAGGGTTGGAGGTTTGGAAAAAATGAGGAGAAATTTTCCTATATTGAGGAAAATATGTTGTGAAAATATTGGAAAGATTTGGGATGGTGGACTGCAAGGTTGTGACTACCCTGATGGAGCTTAAATTTAAGAAGTTATGTGGTAGTGTTGCTAAACCTAGATTAGGAAACGCTTTTGAGTATTGTAAACTCATAGGAGCACTAATGTTCATGGTGAACGCCCGTCTAGATATATGTTTTGTAGTTAACACGTTGAGCCAATATATGGTTGAGCCTCATCAGACACATTGGATTGGTGCCAAGAATATTCTAAGGTATCTTCGAGGTGCAATAACTCATGGACTAAGATATGTTGTAGGAGATGTGAGGCTGCATGGTTATTCTAATGCTGATTGGGAAGGCAATGTGGTGGATCACAAGAGAATTTCTGGCTATTGTTTCTCTTTGGTTTTTGCTTCGATATCCTCGATGAGCAGGAAGCAGAATTCAATTTCATTGAGCACTGCTGAGGCTAAATACATAATTGCGAGTATGGCCTCCTATGAGGCTGTCTACTTGAGGAATCTCTTTAGCGAGCTATTTGTACATGTGGTGGATATCACCATGACCCTCTACGACAACTAGAGTGGGATATGATTATCAGAGAATCCCATATTTCATGATCACTCCAAGCACATTAATATCAGGTACCACTTTATCTAGGATATGGTATAATGAGGAGAAATAAAGCTTCAGCACATTGGTACGGATGAGAAGGTCACCAACATTTTGATGAAGCCCATGGGAAAGGTTAAATTCTTGACCTTCTGAGAATGACTAGGAGTCGTGGAGAGTCCCTCTTATGAGGGTCCTTTATCATATGGACATTGATCTCTGGTAGCTCCGAGAGGATTGGGGTGCTTCTTGGAGCAATGAGAAACCATAGGGTGAGTGGGTCAGCCTTCCCCTAGTGGGTTTTTGTGTACAGGGTGAGTGGTTCAAACTTCCCTTGTGATACCCCATGGCTGCATGTAGGCAGGATGAGTGGTTCATCCTTCTCCTACTGAGACATCCTACCCATGTAGTTTTGGACTCATGGGAAGTAATTATCATCTTGCCAGGATAAGGGCCATAGTACTACTGATGGATGCATCGTGTACTACTATGCTCCCTATTCTAGGATGATAATTATCTCGAATCAATTGAAACTGACGTCGGGTTAGTAAGAGTGGTATGACATACTCTCTTTATTGGAACTGACTTTGGGTCAGTAAGAGTGGTATGAGACACTCTCTTTTATCTAGGACTAACTTCGAGTCAATAGAGAATGGTATGATACATTCTCAATCACTTCTTCTTCTTCATAGTTCAACAGAGTAGACTAGAGTAGAGTAGTTCATTGATCGTAGAGATAATATCCACTGAGAGATGGATTAACAAATGGAGTTCTCCCTAGTTTAGAGGGAGAGTTAAAATTGGCAACTAGGGCCAAACACCATATGGGTCATCTTATTTATGGTAGCTGATATTTTTCTTGGATTCCTCTCTCCAAGAGGTGTAGGATTAATCCAAATATCATCTAATTTCAGCATGTATATATGGAGATGTGAATTTATTTATATTATTGACAATTTGTTAAGGTGAACGAGCAAGAAAAACAATTATATTCTCCCCAACTTAAACTCAATGTTGCATATAAAAAGATGATACCTCATGGAATTATTTCACCCATCTCATCCTCACATCCTTCTATCTCCTTTCTTGTTTGGATACGCATATCTAAAGCATCTTCTCTCATGTTGAAAAGGAAGGAGACTATTTTCTGTTTAGGGTTGTGTTGACCAAGTTTGACTGAAGCTGCAGGAAGGCTATTTGGACAACATTGACCAATGTTGACTCTTTTTTATTGAGGATTGGGTTAGGTTTCCTCTCCTTGGCAGGTTGTAGTTCTCGATAGCCACTTTGACCCTACATTGACTAGGGTTGATTGTGATAGGGCTAGTGGCACGCTTGACTGTAGTTGACCAATGCTTGACTTAGATTTTTAGACTTTGCAGTTGACCAATGTTTGACTCAGATTTTCAGACTTTGGGCTGATACTTCTTGCTGTTGGAGGCCAATTTGACTCAGTTTTGACCAAGCATGATTAGAGGTCAAATTGGACCTATTTAACCAAGTTTGACTTTGCTAGTTAGGATTTGATATTGTTATCATAAAATATGAGTTTTGTATATTTGTATTATCTCTCTGTTGAACTATTGAAGGTTATAAGAATAATTGATCAAGGATTTCCCCACATTGGGGTTTGTACCTCACTGGTGCCACATCTTGTGTCCTCTTGTCTTGGCTTGTCTTCTACTATTTATGTTTATGTTCTATATACATTTTACTATCATGCTCATGTGATTGCTAAACTGGAAACTGATATTGGGCCTACCTAGAAATTGAAGTAAATTGCTCTTAATCATAGAACATACCAAAAATTCAATATGGGCTGATCATGTGGAAACATGTGTAACACTAAAGCCAACGTAGGACAAAAATAGCCAAAATAATGAATTTGACTCCAAGAATGAATTATTTTGTAATTTCTATGTATTTTCTAGAAATGAATGAAATCCTTGGTAATCATTTTAGGCAATAGAGTTATCGCGCACCAAGATAGCTAGTTTATAGAGGATCTAGAAGAGCCATTCGCTTGATAATATACTATAACTACTCAAAGATAGGGAACACATTTCTCTAACCCATGCATGATGTGTACATATTGCAAACAATTGGATAGTGTTATGGAATAATTTCCTGAGCTTATTTCAAAGTGGAAATAAAAGAGAAGGCATAAGATACACATGATAGTTGTTGAAGTGCATGGGAACCATCCACAAGTAGGAGAATTTACATGCTAAGGGACTAGGATAGATTTATGTGGACATGGAATTCATCCACACCAATGGGTACAAAAGTTACAAAATTGGGTCAAAGATTTGATCAAGTGAAATAAAAGGACACATATAACGAATCTATGAGGGAGAGGGAGTTTCATGTAGTAGAATGGGGTCCATCAATATCTACCACACAATAAGGACTACATTCCTTTGACATGCCACCAAACTATGACAAGCCTACACCTTGAGAAACTACTAAAGAGGTAAGTCCTGTTAAAAATTGCTTGAAAAGCTGTTTGAAGAGTTGTTTAGAACTAACAAAGGATATATCTACCCTAAACAAGTTGTGTAGAATTATCAATTAATGTGCATATGAGCTAAAATTTCCTACTTCACAGACCTGAGTCCAGATTTAAGTCTGTATGTGAAAGATAAGGATGAATATAGAAGTTGAGTTTAGCAAGTAGATTGGAGATTATGATTTAGACAACATTATTTTGGATGGAGAGTCAAATGTGAATATTCCTCCTAAGAAGACATGTGAAATAATGGGGAGGCCAAAGTTGACTTGGTCACCTATCTAGCAGAGGTTTGGAAACCAATACAATACATTCCATATTGAATGGTTGACAAGGGTAAAGTTCAATGTTGATGGAGTTAGGAATATTGATGATTTTGAAATCATAATGATTGTTGATGATTGTTAAAATTGGAAACTAGGGCCAAACTCCATGTGGATCATCTTATTTATGGCAGTTGATATTTTTCTTAGATCCTCTCATTGAGAGGTGTAGTATTGATCTAAAGATCATCCGATTCCGATAAGTATTCATGGAGATATGAATTTATTTGTGTTATGGGACAATTCGTCAAGGTCGGCGAGCAACCAAATAAGCCCCACATGTGCTCAACGTTTTAGTATAAAAGGAGGTGACTTGATAGTCATTTGAACACACTTCACTCTTTATTTCTCTCCACTTGTTTTGGGTTTTATTGGAAGAGGAGTTAAAGAGGAGGAAGCCCTAGACGCAGGAGGAAAGCAGCCTAAGCATGAAGTTTAAACGCAGTCCTAACACAACCTTAGCTTATGATAGCTCTACACATGACCTAGAGGACACAATCATTTTGTAAAGAAGAGATTCCCTAATACTATACACTATCAAGGAAGACAACCCACATCTTATACGTTGTCCCAAGGGTGACTGTAACCATAGTAAAGAGGCTCCATAACATGCTATCTTAAGGATGATGTAACCAACAAAGAGGGACAAAACAATCTGGTGTTTTAGGGTTGTTTCTAGGGTATATTTAAGGGCTGAATTGTTGTGAGGGGAGGCCAAGATAGCTCCCTAGAGGGCCGAGGCAAGGAGAAGGTGGTTCAGCATGCGTGGAGGTTTCTTAGGTGCAGAATTCTTGAAGGAAGGGTAGCGAATGGTGCTGTAGGTGGGCTGCAGGTCCTAACTCTCTTTGGAGGGCGTCATGGAGTTGTTTAGGGGCTATCTATGCCCAACAAAATATCCAAGGGTGCCAATACCTCTCCAAGCCGCAGAAAAAGGGAGACTATTTGTGTAGGTATTTAAGGGTTGTTGCAACATGCACATGCCCTAACTAGGGACAACAATAAAACACACTTGGAGCAGTAGTTGTGTCATGTGTTGGGTCAAAGATTTGAACTATTTTGGATCAGTTTGTTAAGCAACAATGGGTACATGATGTACAATATGAGTACATGTTGTAAAATGAAGCATAATGCACATAGGAGCAACAATGCATAACATGTTGTACAGTTCATCATAGTGCACATCGGAGTAGAAATGCATAAGCATGGTGTAGATGAGTATTGCAGGACATTGGTGCAACAATGGGATAGCATGGTAATGATGGACATATAACAACAACAAGAATGTATTGCAACAGTAAGATGATGAGGTATTGCAACATTCATTTGGGTGAATCATAGTGCGATGAAGAGCTCAGCATAGTTCAATAGTACTGTGATGGGTACAATCATGGTTAATGAGCATGATGCGATGTAGCATAGTGATGATGAGTGCAACATGGTGCAGCATAGTGAGGTGCAACATGATGATGAGGTGCATCACAATGATAGGTCATGGAGTCACCTTGGAGAATTAGTTAAATCAGCATGTCTTCAACTGAGTTCAGCTACCTCATGTATCATCTTCTTAGGGATGATCTATGCTCTTATTTAGATAAGTCAAAGTGTTGACTTCTGTTGTAGGTGTACTATCTCTCTCTCTCTCTCTCTCTCTCTCTGCTGGACTATTGAAGAACATATAAGAAGAAGTGATCAAGGGTTTTCCCACATTGGGGTTTGTCCCTGGCTAGTGCCACATCTTGTGTCCTCTTGTCTTCGCTTTTCTTCTATGATTTATGTTTATGTTCTATCTGCACTTTACTATTATGTTCATGTGATTTCTAATTTGGAAGAGATATTGAGCTAACTATAAAAATTGAAATAAATTTCTCTAAGCATAGAACATACCTAAAATTAACATGGAATCAGAGTTGAGGTGAAGAAAAAGCCCAAGAAAGAGTGAAAGAGCAATCACCGAAGACAGTTGGGAAAGGACAAAAGAATTAATGGATTCCTCATCCCTCTTCAAATTCACTAATGGTGAAGTTGAAACAAAGAATATTATCCGAGTGGCGCATTGGAAGCATCTAATGGCCTACCTAAAGATCATTTCAATGGGAAGTCTAGATCCAAGGGTGGAAGGAAAGGCAGGTGCCTTGTTTGTAATGAGTTTAGCCATTATGTGAAGGAGTGTTTGAATGGTAGGAACACATCACTTGATGATGATAACAATCATTCAAGGGACATCTTCAATGATCAGAGGAATGACAGGTAATGAAGGTCATTAAGGAAATAGTTGACTCTTCAAAGAAAATAAGGAACCCCAAATATGAAGAATCAAATGTTGTTTCTAATAAGATAAAGAAGCATTATCTTATATTGGCCCTATCCTCAAGACTCTCTGGGAATCTCACTTATTGATTGTAGTGCTTCAAGGAACTTCATCGGATAGAAGGGTGCCTCTAAATTGGTAGAGATGGAAACAATCGTGGGATTATACTTGGCATCAACACCTATCCCAGAAAGGGTGTAGGGAATGTTACCTCTCAATTGAATGAGGGTAATTCAATTCATTTACAAGAAACTCTATTATGTACCTCATCGCAAGAAGAACCTAGTGTCCATTTTGGCAATGGAAATTAAAGGTCTCACGGTGGCATTCATCGATGGAAAGGTATGTGTTTGAAAATATAATTTTCAAAGATGCTTTTACTCATGGGTTTAATGTTGGAAATTTGTATCAAATTGATTGAAGTCCATTGGGGACCATGTCAGTTGACACATCTCATCTATAGCACCACAGGTCTGCTTATTATGGGGCCCTACACGATGTGATTCAGATGGTGATAGGGATGCCTGAATTCAAGAAGAGCATGAAGGTATATGTTTGAGATGTACTGAAGGAAAATATTACAAGGGGAACATTCCCCTCGTGTAGCAAGTCCACAGGTTTGGAACAACCTAAGGGGTTTGAGATTCATGATCAGAAATCTCATGTATGCAGGTGGAAGAAAGCCCTCTATGGCTTGAAGCAAAACACCCTAGTCTTAATATGAGAGGATTGATAGCTGTCTGATGAAGCTGAGATTCACTAGGAGTGAAGCTAATCCAAACCATTTCTTGAAGGTTATGGATGATAGACCTCTCATGCTAGCACCTTATGAGGATGACCTCTTTTTGATAAGTGTAGGCCCTCTCATTTGCAAAAGTAAGAGGGAATTGGATTCCAAATTTGGAATGATGAACTACAAGCCTGTGACTACCTCAAAGGATCTTAAATTTCAGAATTTATGTGGGAGGGCTGCCAAGCCTCATTTGGGAAATGCCTGTGAGTTTCACAAACTCATTCTAGTATTGATGTTCTTGGTGAACTCCCATCGAGATATATGTTTTTCAGTTAGCATGTTGAGATGATATATTGTTGAGCCTCAATTGATTGGTGCCAAGAATATTGTTAGATATCTTAGGGGCACAATCTCTCATGGATTGAGATACACTCTCAGAAATGTGAAGCTGCATGATTATTCGAATGTTAACTAGGCACGTAGTGTGGAGGATCGCAAGAGCACCTCTCTACTTCAATATTCTCGATGAGAAGGAAGCAGAAGATGGTCGCTTTGAGAACCACTGAGACCAAATACATAGCTATGAGTATGACCTCGTGCAAAACTACCTCATTGAGAAAGCTATTTAGTGAACTATTTGTCACATGATGGATACTGCCATGATCTTCCGTGACAACCAAAGGGGGAATTTGACTATTAACGAATCACATGTGTTATGACCGCTCCAAGCTTATGGACATCTAGTACTACTTTATCTCAGATATGGTACGTCGATTAGCAAGAAGGCTCCATCGCATTGGGACTGATGTGAAGGTCGCAGATATTCTATCGAAACCCCAAGGAAAGATCAAATTTTTGACTTTCAAGAATGAATTGGAGTCATTGAGAGACCCCCTTATGAGGGTCATGTATCATGCATGCATTGAGCTCTGGGAGCTTCGGGGGGGCTTGGGGTACCTCTTGGAGAAACAAGCAACCATAGGGTGACTCACCCTCCCCCAATGGTGCATTATACAGGGTGAATGGTTCAACCTTCCCTCGTGATACCTCATGGTGACTTATGGACAAGATGAGTGGTTCTCCTTTCGAGGCATCCTACCCATGCAATCTAGGACTCATGGGAAGTACCTCTCACTTGGCAAATGAGTAGGGAAATGGGGTTAGGAACCATAGTAGTACACACATAGTGTATCTACCCTGCTCCCTATGCTAGGATGATGACATTGATCTCAGATCAACTGGAAGTGACTTCAGGTTTGTAAGAGTGATATAACTCACTCTCTTCATATGGGAGTAACTTCGGGTGAGTAGAGAATGTTTTGGGACATTCTCAGTCAATTCTTCTTCTTCATGGTTCAACAGAGTAGAGAAAAGAAAAGCAGAGAAGAATAGACTAGTGTAGGGATCAGCAGATGGAGTTATCCCTAGTTGAGAGGGAGTGTTAAAATTAGAAACTAGGGACAAAATCCATGTGGGTCATCTTATTTATGGAAGCTAGTATTTTTCTTGGATCCTCTCAGTGAGAGGTGTAGGATTGATCTAAAGATCATGAGATTCAGATAAGTATTCATGGAGATATGAATTTATTTGTGTTATGGGACAATTAGTCAAGGTGAGCCAACAACAACATAACCCTTGCATGTGCTCAACTTTTTAGTATAAAAGGAGGTGACTTGATAGCCATTTGAACACACTTCACTCTTGATTTCTCTCCACTTGTTTTGGGTTTTAGTGGAAGAGAAGCTGAAGAGTAGGAAGCCCTAGAAGCAGGAGGAAAGGAGCCTAAGCATGAAGTCTAAACACAATCCTAGCACATCCCTAGTTTATGACAACTCTAAGCATGACCTAGAGGGCTCATTCATGTTGTGAAAAAGAGATTCCCTAATCCTCTACTCTATCAAGGAAGACAACCCCCATCTTATACGTTCTCCCAAGGGTGACCCTAACCATAGTAAATAGGCTCCCTAACAGGTTGTCGCTAAATAGCAAAGAGGGACACAACAACGTGGTGTTTTAGGGTTGTTTCTAGGGTATGTTTGAGGGCAAAATTTCTACGTGTGGAGGCCCAGACAACTCCCTAGAAGGTCAAGGAAAGGAGAGGCTGCTTTAGCATGAGTGGAGGTGTCTTCAGTGCAAAATTCTTGAAGGAAGGGTAGGTTATGGTGTTGTAGGTGGGTTTAGGGACTAGGGTGCCACCACCTCTTCAAGACTAGGTAGCACTATTTGTGTAGGTATTTAAGGATTGTTGCAGCATGCACATGCCCTAACCAGGGACAAAAGTACAAGGGACTTGGAGCAGTAGTTGTGTCATGTGTTGGGTCAAATATTTGACTTGTAGGAAGAAAAAATGCATAAGCATGCTGTAGATCAGTGTTGTTGGACATTGGTGCAGCAATGGACAACATGGTAATGATGGACATATAGTAGCAGCAAGAATTGCAGCAGCATGACGATGAGCTATAGCAGCATGCAATTGGGTGCAACATAGTGCAATGAAGGGCTCAGCATAGTGCATCATTATAGTGATTGGTACCATCATGATTAATGAAGCATGATGAGATGCAACATAGTGATAAAGGGGTGCATCATGGTGCATCACACAATGATAGGTGATGGAGTAACCTTCGAGAATGAGTTGAAGAAACATGTCTTCAACTGAGTTCACTATTGTTGTATATGTACTAACTATTGAAGAACATATAAGAAGAATTGATCAAGGGTTTCCACATTGGGTTTTGTCCCTCGCTAGCACCACATCTTGTGTCCTCTTGTCTTGGCTTGTATTCTGCCATTTATGTTTATGTTCTATCTCCAATTTACTATTATGGTGAATGTGGAAGAGATATAAAATTGAAATAAGTTTCTCAACATACCTAAAATTAACAATGGTACCAACCCGTAGCCTACATTATTAGGAAATGACTATGGATTGGATAACCAAGTCATAATCAACTTGAAAAAGAGGAAAATATTATTTGAGTTAGGAGACTTAAATATTACTACACTATTGGACCAAATCCCTTTCCATTCCATAGTTCATGATAAAATTTTAATACTCTTAAATCCCCTTGGATATAATAGGAGAAACCTTCTATGGAATCTTGTCCTTAGTGTTTGGATTTTTAATCTTCAACACTAAAGAAAAAGGTATATTATTGAAGCACCTTTGTGGAAATCAAGATTATATATGAAACCATGGAACTATAACTGATCACATAGAGGCACATAAATATATACAATGATCCAATTAATCCCTAAAAAACTTTTCAATTCCAATTATAAAAAGAAAATGAGAGAAATCAACGGAAATTTTTTAGAGAAAAACTATGACAAGTAGGAGTGATCAAGTGAAAAATGGTTATATATTTGGACAAAGAAAGAACATAGTGAAAATGGTAACTCATTAACCGCACATGTTTGTGTAATGGCTATCGGAGTTTCTTTGGGACATTTTTGTTACTCACAACTTTGGTCAATTTCCTTGTTACCCATTTGTTATCAATTTTTCTGTTTGAAAACCTCACTACAATAATCCTTACATGGAATAGTGACTCCCATTGGATTAAATTTCTTAGATGGAATAGTGAGGTCACTTGAATAACTTTATTAGGATTATTTAAACTACAATTAACCTAAAAGACACCTTTATAACTATGAAAAAGTATGAGACAATCTCTTTAAGGAATTCTCAAGAATTTTTGGTGATAATTAGAGGTTGATTCAATCGAAGAGAACCTACAGACCCCACTAGAGTCTAACAAAACCTTTAGGTAGTGGAAATTGTTTACGAGTCATTGGTTGGAATATTTTGAGAGGCTAAAAGGCTAAGGTGATGATATTTCCCCATACTTTTCCTTGCATTTATGGTATTATAGGAGATAAGAATATGGGACTATCTTGAAGGGTTTATAATTATTGTTAATGAGATTAGGATCCCTACATTATCTCTATGGGACAAAAAGGAAAGTCAAGAAGACTATTTCTATGGGACAAAAAGAAAAGGCAAGAAGCCGCTTTTTCCAAGAAAAAAAATCCATGGACCACTCGAAATGCATATATGACTAAAAAAAAACTGGAGCAAGAAGGGATAGCTTACTAGCATAATGGGATGAAGTAGCCTATGGCATATTAAAATATATCTCTTGTTATTAGGGACATCAATGATCTCAACAAGTGTGAAATACTCCTAAGAACTAATTATAGCCTAGTGAGGAATTGGGATATGTCGATCTAAATATCTAACATAAGACTGAAATTCAAACTCTTCTTCACTAGGAGTCTCCTCCATCAAGCTTTCACATCTATAAGAGTTTGTTAAACTAGCTTTGAAGAACTAGATTCCTCAAATTTACACATTTGAGGAGGGGGATTCACCCTTTCAAAAGAAATACAAGGGCTCTTCTAGACCAAGTGAGTGGTCTATCAACCACTTTGAATTAGAGACTTCAAAGTAACACATTAGTGACTATTTAAAGTACACTAAAAAATAAAGCACCCCACTATACAAAATATTTAAATATAGTTGCACTCTTCTAAAATATAACTCAAGGTGATTAGAATACACTAGGACAATAGAAGGTTGCAGAACCAAACAAAGGGTCTTCTAGGGGAATGATTGGGATGATTATGGGCCAATATCTACCAACTATAGTTTGGGAAATAATTGTAGTGGTACAATGTAAGTCTTAGGTACAATAGGTATTAGGGTGATTAGTCATCTATGTGGAAAATAGGAATCACAACTATGGATGCCATAATTACTCACCAAGAGGGATAGTCATTATTCTTAACCATGCAAGTTGGTAGCATAACTTAGCCTAAAAATTCACAATTCCCAAAAGATTATCTCTTATGTATAAGAATCCTTAGCTACATGAGGTATTTCAGTTCACTTTCCCAAATGAGGTAGTCCTTAACTCCTACCTAAGGAAATTGCCTATCAAAACGTGTTTAGTGCTAGACTTAAAAACTCTTTAATGAAATCTAAAGTTCATTTTTGTAGGGTTGACTATTTTACCCTCTAAATCCAACTCCTTATAAGGTAGACTATATATTGGCCTACTATAAAAAAGTAGTCTGGTTGATTTTAAATAAGAGATCCTTTTATAGAGCTACTAATTATTCAAGTGTAGTTGGTGGTGGTGTTTAGAGACTCATGGAGTTAGCTAATAAGAACATAAGTAGTTAATATAAATCCACAAAGAATAAAGTGAACAATTATTTGACTCTTCAAATTTTAGAATGCAAAGACTACAAAATACTCAACACTAAGCTATGTTTTAGGGAAAAAAACTCATATTAGTATTCAATTCTTAAAAACTTTCAAATATAGAGCACCAAAAGGATAAACAAGATCTTTCTTTTTCTTAACACAAAGATGCAATCAATATGTTAAACAAGAAAATATTTACCAAGGAACTTTTATTTTCAATGCAAACAACCCAAGGCTTACAAATACAAAATCCTAAGAAAAATACTCATTTTCCTTTTTTATTTCCATGAAAAAAATAAGAAGACAAGTTAATCTTAAGAGGATCACTTAAAGAACTACCCAATAGGCAAAGGAACTCAAAGAATTTGACAAATTCTTGAATATATGCAACCAAGTGAAAACTAGGAAGACAAAAGCTTAAAGATTATAAACAGACTTTAGAAATCAATAATAATACTATTAACGAACCCAATAGTCAAAGCTAACTAACAGAAGGTATCATGGAAAGCTTGAAATCCTAAGGTCATAGATTACTATTCACTCATAAAGGTGTGTATACACATGACCCTAAAGTGGATAGACATATTGAGTATATATGCTCTATTCACTTTAAAAAAAGTGTGTTTGAGTAGAGGAACGTGGCCAAATATAGAAAGAAGGGTATAGCACCTAAGTGCATTAATAGAGTCTAATCAACTAAGAAAGTCTTAAAACAAGAAATTAAACCTACAATTAAGGGAATTTTGGACTAGAAATTTGAAAAATATTTTGGGATATATTATTACTAATGGGTATAACATTTTGGGAACTAAGAAGACAAAACCCCCATTGTCTATGGAGATAAAGCACACTTTGGGAACTCGAAGACAAAACTCTCATTGTCTATGGAGAAAAAGCAATGATATGCTATCAAGTATGACATCTTGGAGAATAAAGAGATCAAAAATTGCATATTAAACTTGCACTTAAGATCTAGTTTAATATAGCTAGAAAATATAAATTTAGCCCACACAAATGACTACATAATAGAAAGAAAATGTATATTTTTTCTTAAATATATAAATATTTTTCTTAAACAATTAAATTTTCTTTTCACAATAAAAATTCAAATCTATTTAAAAATCAATTAATAAATATAAGAAATTTCATTCACATTAATATTAATCATCACTTCCTACCTATTCTCACAGTTACTGGTTTGAATGCTTCTAAGGCAAAAACCTTCTTTATCAAAGATAATAACATTATAATTAAATAAATTAAACGTATGAAAATATAAGTAAATACCATTAGAAAATGTTCTTTTCGAAATTGGGTTCCCTTTAGCTTTAAAAATATACAAACACTTAAATCGAAATATCAAAAAATATGAAAATACTTTAGTGTAACTATACTTATGTAAATGTTTCCTACGCTCTCATATGCTTGAGAAGCAATATCTGGAGAGGCTAATATGATAAATATTATTCATAAAATTAACTGTTTGTTTTACCCTATTGAATTTATATCTTATAAACAAATACACATCCTATTCCAAATATCTACAGACACTAATTCCAAAGAATTGTTCACAACTATCTCCATCAAACAAAACAGAAAGCGTCTTTCTCCTCGTTCTCTTTATTCGATTTTATATGTGTATAAATTCAGATCGCCTAGGTTTTCCGGCTATTAAAAAACGAAAACACTTTCAGGAGGATATTTTCTCAATTACTAAATCAAAGAGATTATTTGACATGCCATATTATTCATAGATTCCACAGGAAACTGGAGTGTATAATCCCTATAGCTGAAAATAAATCTCAGAATTGTCAATTTCCGATGATAAACTTTGTCTTTGGACAGAAAGACAGTCTTATGAGAAATGAAATTTCTGCCCTAAACATTATCAACTTCATGCACATGAGATAACTGACAAAAAATATTCTCACCTTCTACATAAACCCTAAATGATATCATGTGAAGTGCATTGCGAGAAATCCCAGGTCAGCATTTCTTGAATGTCCTCAGGATCAGCTAGTTCTTGAGTGTTCTCATCCGCAAGTATGATCCGTGAGTCTGAGTCGAGGTCACTCAACCGGTATTTAGGGATCGGTAAGATTTCGTAGCACATAAATTTTTGTGTAGTACCTTGATCCCAAAGAATGCTAAACTTAGCAGAAACTGTTATCATATTTCTCCATGAAGTGCAGACTGTCCGAGCTTGAATAAAGTCATCAGCACCCAGGCGAAATAATATGTTTTCGACGAGGGGTGTTGGTAGTCTCTCAAATTCACTTGTCAAGCATGTCACCTCTACCCTCCTTTTGTGGGCAGGGAAAAACCCTAATTCCTCTGTTTGCATTTCAGGTTGGGCGTTTCCTGCACCACCTTCGGAGCCCATTAGATCTAAATATATATCAACGTGAAATTAAATCACGCGTATCCTCAACTTCGGCCCTCCCCGTAACAATTCCTGATCACGCAGACTGAAGGAAACTTGTGGCGCACTCTAACTTCCCTCAGTGGGAAACCGGCGCTATGTATGAAGACTAACGAATATCGCAGAGCCTGAAAACATTAAATACCACGTGCATTTCTTCACATATGCCGAGGTAGGGTTGACAAAGTTCGTGGAATAGGAATAGGGAAAGATCGATTCATGAACATGTTCATTCATCTCCCCCATGGAAAAATACTTTTTTTTCCAATTATTACGCATTGTTTGATTAAAAAATGAACAGAGCCTGCTAGGAAATATGCATTTGTTCCTTCTTATTTAACTAGTGGAAAATATGTTTTCTTACTTTAGTATCATTTTAATGTTTCATTTTACTAATAAATTGTTTCGTTTGAATAATTATATTGGTAGAATGTTTAGGGAAAGTTATAAAATGATCGAATGTTTATTCAAAGTTATATCGATTTATTTAATTGAGGAAAAAGAAATTAATTTTTTTATTAAAAATATTTATTTGAAAGTTTAATCCAACATAGTTTTGATTTATTTTGTTTTTATAATTTTTTGATTTTCTCAATTTTTTTTTCTTTCTATGTGCTTTTGCATTTTTAAGGCCAATTGCTAGTATAATATAGTTGAGGTGGGTCCTTTGTCTTACAAACAAGGGGATCTCATACACCAATTTGGTGTGTGGCTTGGGTGTGACCTTAAAATTGGATAATAATAATATATGCATGACTTTAAAATTGGATAATAATAATATATTCAATTATATTATACTAGCAATTGCCCTTAAAAGTGCAAAGGTAAATAAAAGAGATTTGTTATAAAGTATTGTTAGCTTTGTTATGGAGTATTGTGTAAACCATTAGATTCAAAATTTAAATTCCTCTAAGTTAAACTAAGAAAACAAAAATTTTAAAATTAAATATAGGTTTATATGTCAATTGGGGTTATCCTAGGTTATTGGGAGAAATGAATGAAATCCTCCATTCCTAAGTTCAATTCCCACAAATGACATGACAAATGTTTACAATATGCCTAATTTTAATTACTTCCCACAAATGATAAAAATATTAACAATATACATTCCATATATATTTACCATATTTTAAATTTTGTAAAAATGATAATGTTTTTACTTATAAAATTTAAAATTTAAATATCCTTTATGATAAAATTAATTATATCATTTATAGTATTAATATTTAAAATAAGTATTATTGGATCAATTGGTGACCTGTCTTTTTTTTCGCAAGGAAAAATCATATATTGCTATTTATAGTAGAATCAAAATATACAAATCACTTTTCAAAATATTTTTTTATAAAAAACTTCACTGGTGACAAAACTAGCCCAAATGACAAAACTTTTAGCATCAGACTACTAATTGTGTTAAGAAGTTTTATGTATATTAAAAATTCAATATTAAACTACTAATTATGTTGCTAATTGTGTTAAAAAGTGTTATGTATATTAAAAATTCAATGTTAAAATCATATCTTTCAAAAATTAATAAAATACAATAAAATTTTTAAATTTTGTTCACAATAAAATATTGTATTTGAATTTCATCTTCATACGTTAAGAATTTTTATCGTTAATGGATCACAATAAATATTATAATTAATTATGTATTTTAATATATTTATTAAATTAAAAAAATAATATATTATAATTAATTATTTCTTTAATAATATTATTAAATTAAAAAATAATACGTAGAAATCACATACCTACCACAGTTAAAAATTTAATATAAAACATGAATAATTATAAGTTGCAATTCAAGAAGTAATTAAATTATGAGATATGTGTATGTGTTTCATTTACCGTGGGAGAGTTAAAGTTTTTAGCATTTAAAATTTATTATTTAAAAAAAAAAAAAAAAAATGATTTTTATAATATAATATATATAATATTTATTGAATATCTATTTTTCCATGATTCATATGTTTGAGTGAAAGTGATCGGATGGCATCATTGTCATCCCATCCCCTCAACATTGCTTTTAGCCCAATTGTTATCAAGTCCAACTTTGAATTGCATGAAACACTTAATGTCTTATTCTACCAACCTTAATTGCTATTTTGGCCCTAGCTTTATGTTGTTGTTAACATTGTTATCTTCCTCCAAGAGTTGCTTCCTCCCCTCCAACCTAGTGTTTCTTCCTTCATGTTGGGGGTTGGTCTAGGTCCTCATGACTTAGCCACCCCTTCCTCCCCCTTATGTGATTGTTTGAGAGAAGTTCTCACTTGCATAGTTACTTGGCCAAGAGCTTCAATCCCCCTTGGCCCTTGGTGCTTCACATTTTCATAATTTAGTTGTGCAACATAGGAATATTGTCAACAATTCATTGTTCAACTTTTGGTCCTCGTCTCAACTTCCTCTAATGTGGGATGCTCCATTCACAAGTCTCCTCAACTAATGAATCACTTCTTCGGCCACAACTCCTCTAGAATCGATTAGTTATACTAATTAGCTCAACACTAGGTACAAATATTTTGTGATTATTTTAGAGGAGTGCATGTTAATCCAAAAGGATTCAAAGAGCCTCTTTGTTTCCTTATTTCATTCATTGGTGCTTTAGAATTTTCTTTGGTGCTCAACTAAAAAGCCTCCTACCCCTCGAGAGTGCCTCTTTCTATAATTTTTTATCACCTTCACCTTGCTTTCGGCTTCTCCTTTGCAACCTTGCTTCCCACTCCTCGCTCACATATGCCCTCCCCAACTCCAAGCCACTTGGAACCTCACTTCATTATGCTCTTATTTCCCTTTGATGCCTCTGCCCTTTTACCACATCTCCTTTGGATTTCCTACTTTGCTTCCTTGTCCCAACATGCCTCAAGAATGAATGAGGAGCCACAATGAATCCATCAATCATGGCATTGGAAATATTTATACTTGATGCTAAACCTTTACTATTGCAATGAGCTCTCACCTTAGACCTATTGACATGGAAAATGTGCATAATGCAATAGGGGGAACTAACCCAATCGCAAGCCCTAATTAGACATGTTTTCGTTTGGAATGGATTAGCTTTGATAGGTTTTAAGGGACCCCGTAAAATTTTTGAACATGTCGAAAGATTGCTTTCAGGAGGAAGACGTCAATTAAATCAACAAAGATAAAATAACTAACCTCTATGTATTAAATCCTATCTACACTACTTCTAAGTACTCTAATCTAGTTCTAGCTATCCTAATATATCCTGCAAAAGCATAATACAGAGGTTTAAACATCATATATGCATTTGGTAGGAGCATGATAAAGAAGATTAAACAACATGTATAGATTCAAGTCCAAATGAATCAATCACTGAATTCATAGTTGGACAAGACTGTATTAAAGCTAAATTGCAATCCAATCACTCACATAGGAATCCACATTCTTTAATGGAATTAAAACTTGCAACTGAAGTTTAACTTAGTTTCAAACTAGAGACCATTCACAAGTTAACCATGAAACTAAATCACATTCAATTTAACAAGACTAATAGTGAACTGTAAGTCATCAATATGCATAAATACAAATCACATTTACATTCATGCCAGTAACAACACTCTGATCCAAAACAATACAATGAATCTGAAACTATGGCTCCTCCTTGAACCAAACAGTCCCCTTTATTCACAATAAATCAAAATTGTTCTTCTCCAAGCCAAAAATCCCTTTCTCCTCTTTGGAGGTAATACTTATGTAAATGCCCCATGACTCTAGGTCTACCATGCCTCTTCATCTTCCCACTGTTTCAGATATGCAAATCGAGTACATAGAGGTAGGATTGTCAGCGTGACTGCTCGCACGTAGAAAGCATAATGGCCAGATTGATTCCTTTCCCGAGGAAGAGAACAAATGTTGGTGAAAAGGGTGCCTATCTATTGCCTTCCATAATGAAGACCGAGACAACTCTACTTATAGAATGTACAGGAAACATGTGGGGTTCCGACTCGTAATGCTTGTAGCCAGACCCTTAAACATAGCACTTTTGCATACATGGCCCTTTGAATCCCCTCCCGCATACTTTGCTTCTCACCTATAAGTATAGTTATCATTAGCTTGATGATTGTGAACAACAGAAAAGAAATGCTCAATCAAATGTAACGATGCCTTCATTCATTTTATAAAACTATGGAACAAGTGTGAAAAGGATTTATGCCTCATACATAATCAACATACAATTTCCTGCTCAACCCATAGGCTTGGCACAGTTTTCAAGGGCTTCCTTCCATCGCAATTGGGTATCAGCCCCTTCTCAGGTGACAGGACCCATGCCTTCCACCACCCCGACGCGCAATTGCACTATCGGGACTCCAGAGGCCCGCTTTTTTCACTGAAAACCTCATCCTTTGTAATCTTGGAAAATTTGGAAAACATATGAAAACACAGGAAATCCTGCCCCGATCACTCAAGCCAAACCTCAAATGTTATATGCTGGAGTCTATAAATAATGTCGGGTCTAGCCTATCGTATATCGCAACATGCATGAGCCTGGGGCTCCACCAATCGCGATATGCGATAAGGCTTCAAACCCAAAATATATAAATTGCATTTGACAGCTCGGCGGGTCTGCTATATCACGGCGTCTGTTATGTATAAGGCTCGGGCTCCGCCGATACACGATATGTGATTGGGGCTAGACCTGACAATGTATACAATGTGGTTCATAGTGCCAGCAGGTCTGGAGGCAAGAGGCACACCATATATATATAAACCTTGAACTGAGGCCTATTACAATATGCGACAGGCTTTTGGACCCAAGATGAATGTGATAAGTGAAAGAGGGAGGGTATACATATTTTGCGAAGGGTTTCCTTTGTAAAGGGATTATAACAGGATAATGATGCGATGAAGGGTTTCGGAAGCTAGGCAAACCCAATGAGGGTATGAATGAAGGGCATACCAAGGTTATATGTGAGGGGTTTGTTGAGGGGCTTTCACGATTTGTGAATGGAAGATTCGGCTCTTCATAGAGTTAAAATCACTGGGATGAAAGGGATGATATAGAGAGATGATATATCAGAATTATAGGGGGCCCATTCAAAATTTGTTATCAAAGCATGTTTTAA
The DNA here is from genome assembly GCA_000404065.3 of Pinus taeda. Taxonomy (NCBI): domain Eukaryota; kingdom Viridiplantae; phylum Streptophyta; class Pinopsida; order Pinales; family Pinaceae; genus Pinus; species Pinus taeda. The sequence goes on from APFE030210323.1 coordinate 58,230, forward strand.
TAGGGTGGTAGTTGTGGCCACAACAAATGGTGAACCGCAAAGGTCATGGAGGTGATGTAGTGGTAAAGTCAGCCTCGTCATGATGGACAGATCTTGTGTTTGATCCCGATCAAGGTCGTAGCTCGTCGTGTGACTAGTTAGTCTAAACCGGGCCAAGCCCACTACCTTTTTCAGAATTTGCAAGTTTCCCCTACGTGGGCAGCAAGATCATATTTTTGAGAAACTTCGGTTAAGAACTGGTTTCCTTTTTGGGCAGTTCAACTCTACCTTTTTTGCTGGTTGATGCCTTTCCTCTTGCATAGCTAAGTACAGGCTTCAGCCTCTGCGTATGATAGTTATGATAGTTTTCTTACCTTAATAGAATTAGCATAACTTAGAAGAAAAAAAAAAAAATGGCGAACCGCTGGGCGAACCAAATATCTCTATTTCCAAATAAGCTTCATATCAATAAAACATCAGGATGTTAAGATAAACTTGAAATGCAAACTATATAGATGGACAAACATGGGTTCCACTTAAACATTAATTCCTTCAGGAGGGATAGAGACAAATAGCTTCTACTTGCTGATATGATTTTGACAGGCATTCTTCAATAGCAGTATTATGGGGTTTATTGACCTTCCTTTACCTATTTTCCACTTTCAAAAATCCCTTTAGGGCCATCACTAGTCTATCCATACCTATTTAGGTGTGTATCTTAGCTCTTTATTGCTCATTAAGCTTGATGTAGACATGTTTTACTTGCACTTTATATGAGAATTTCAGTGATATATTTTTATTGATTCAATGGGGCATAGTCATGGATCATGCCATATTTTTAAACCACTTAAGCAAGCTTGGGCTTACTGTGTCAACCAGTACTCTGAGCCCAACAATAGTCCTTACTCTAACCGGCTTCCCAAACAACATGTCCTTCCAGATTGGCACAAGGACTTGGCATTTCATTTCTTTTGGGATAAGTCCTTCTAGTTTCAGGCACAAGGACTAGAGCACAATTAGATTTTCCACAGGGTATGAGACAGTGAGCTTAGCCCATGAAAGGAGGTTTACTTGTTAGTAACAGGTACTGGACCATTTAGTGTGGTGGATGGGACCAGTGAAGAATGACTATAAACCTTACAAGCAAGTATGGGCTAGGTCTAAGTGGGATTTATTTAAATGTAGCATTCCTCCATGCCAGTCCAGCTATAGTTACACATTTTTTGTTTTATAAAGAGTCCCCTACATGCTCTAGATATCCAAGTTATCAACAGATCTCACACAGTTCCCAATAGATGCCAATGAGGGGTTTCAGTTTTCATTCCGTTGATTCTCAAGTGCTCATGGGCTGATAGAAAGTTTGTTTGATTTGCGTGGAACTGATGGATTCGGGAACAACAGAATCATCAGCAAGTCAATGAGGAAGGGTAAGGCTGAGAGTAGTGAATGAGGGAAAATATTAAAGTTAGAACGAGACTGCAGGGCTACAATTAGCTGGCTGAAAAGGAATGTAATTCAAAATAGCAGGAAAATAGACTTGACAGAAGACAAAAGAAAGGATAGAAATACAACTAAACTAACAACAAAATAAAATGAACTCTAACCTACTCAGGAGGCAACCACCAATGTGGTGGCTACTAGAAGTATCTCTTCAAATGCTGGCCATTAACAGGGAGCTTTTTAGTCTCTCCCTGTAAATTTTTCAATCTGTAAATTCCATGACCAATTTCTTCCACAACTTGGAATGGGCTCAGCCATGAGTGTTCTGATTTTGTGTGTTTACCTATTGGCTCACTCATGAGAGATGAAAAGTAAAAAATTTCTCAATGAAAGATATCACCTCGTCTTCACTTCCGTTTACAAGTTCATCATGCTCCTTTTTGTTAATGGTTTCATTTCTGAGTGTTCTTTTGTAATGCAGGAAATCAATGATTTGATTATCACCTTTAGACACCTACCAATTTTAGATGTTATCAGTTACGAATGATCTGAAAATCAATTCAACATAAAATTTATTCTTGTTTAATCTAAGATTAGGCAAAAGTTTCACAGCCATAGTGGCCATCAGATCGACATCGTGGTTATACTTTTGAGGTATGTATGTGACATTGAAAGAATCAAAATTGACAATTAAACTCCATACCTCATTTTGGTGCCTCACCGGGTGTTGTAGACTACAATGTATCTTTCTCTTTACCTGGTTCACCATTATCTGTGGGTCATCAAAAGCTCTAATATTTTTTTACATTCCTTTCAATGGCTCTTCTAAGGCCTTCCAGCAAGCCTTCATGTTCTGTTGTGTTATTGGTGTGTGCGCATTCCAACCAGCTGGCCATCAGGCGTTAGGTTCCTAGTGGGCCAATGAAAATTCTCCCAGTGCCTGCACTTTCAAGACAGTTAAAGTCATCAAAGTGGAGTGTCCCAAAAATAAACTTTAAAATTACACTAAAAGAACTACTTCCTATGAAATTAGTCCTATCATGTATTATAATACAAGGTAATTCATGAGTTTGGATTATGGGGGTGTTTAATTCTTTCTACCAACTGTGTGTTTGTCAAAGCCTCCTTGACTATTTCTACATGGCACTCCTCAAAACAGGTTTATGTGGCATAAACGTCAGAACTATAATTCCTAGGGATATAGTTATAGAACATTACAAGTTCATTGGGGCTATTTGGTTTTGTTACCATGTACTTCATGTATCTTTTTCGATCCACTCTCAGCATATCACTTTTTCTCCTTTGAGGCAAGAAAATATGGGACCAATCAGTTGAGAAATATCCATTTAGATTTGATGACCAGTCCCTACTAAGAAGCATCACATAAGCCTTAGGTATATCCACTACCACTATACTAATGACTTGAGTGTATTGAGGTTTGGGAGCCATCCGAATCAACACATCTTTCAGCTCCCCAATAAGTCTCACATTCGTTCTGTCCAACTGTATAATTCGAGTTTCAGTTTTATTAGGTATTGCTTGAAGTCTCTTGGCAACAGTGTAAGGTATAAGAGTGGATGAGGCACCAGAGTCTACCAAGAAATTATGCATATTCATGTTGAAGATTTCGAATGTGATAAGGAAGGGTGGAGTCATAGATTTTGACTTCCTCCCTATCATAGTTGCACTGACATCTTGGGGCTTTTGATTTATTTTAGATAAAGTGGCCTCCATCGCTGATCGTATTTGGGATGCACTAGAGGTACTTACATGTTTGGACACTAGTTTCTCAGTTTGGCCACTTGAGGTGGTGGGGGTTTTTCAATTCCACTCATTCATAGCTTTCAACAGCAAATCTCTTTGCTTCATTAATTTTAACAAGTCAAAATAGGTGATATTAGCCCTAGACTTCTTGAAATCATCCACAATATTGTAATCAATGTTATAAATAGGATATGGCAAACTAAACATACCTGCTTTTCCATTCTTAGATGGGAGCTTACCATCTTGACTAGCATGTGTTACAGTGGGAGATGCATTTTCTTTCTCTAGGTGACTTGCAACAGGGGCATTTTTGGATTGACCACCAGGTCTACTCTTCTTGACAGGAACTTTGGGAGTGGATGCTTTCACAAGGTGAACATGTTGCTTTATTTGGTGTAAGGTCTTTGTCGCATCTGGGAGCGGATCTTTACTTCGCATATGGATTTCATTAGCGTTGATTTCTACAATGTTATCTCCTTCGTCATCATTCTCATCACTATGGAAATCCCACAACACATTAATCTAGGTTTCCTCATCTGAGGGTTCTTCTACTTGGTATTCCTCCTCGTCTCCTTGCTCTGGTTCGAACTCCAGTACAAGTTCTTCTTTATTAAGGAGCAATCCAATGACAGCCAACTCTTCTATGTTTAAAGACCCTTCATTGGGTGGAGCAGGCAGCGCAAGTTGACCATGACCACCTTTTATTTTCTTACGATAAAAAGACTTGAAGTGCTTTTTGTTGTTATAGTCTCCTCCATTACCACTAGTACTATCTCCATGATTCCTTTTCATATCAATAACCATGTTCATAAGTTTCTTAATGATCTGATGCAACCCTTCCACATCCATGGTGTTCTTTTCTTTAGTTTCAGCCCCTTTGTTATCATTTCCATTATTCTTCTTGGATGTCTGAGAGGCTTTCTTTTCTCCAATTGTAGGGTGGCATGCTATGAGGCTGATCATTTTATTTTCAATTTCACTGCTTCATCAATAGAACTTTGTAAGGCCCACATCGTTGTAGGGACAGGGAGAGCAGAGATATAGAATTCCATTAGCACCTCTTCAGTAGGTCTAACGATGGCTGGGATTCTATTGAACAAGGCGTTGAACTAGATGTTAAAATCCTTAACCTTCTCCTTGGTTCCCATTTTCAGATGGGATATTTCTAAAACTAAGGCTACAGGTGTTTTGTCATCACCAAACTTGTCTAAAAGGGCCTGCTGAAAAGCATCCCAAGAGGTAATTGACCCTACTCTCAAGCTAAAATACCATGTGGAGGCTACACCAATCAAAGTAAAAGATAATAGGAAGCACACCACATCTTCATTGGTGACCCCCAACCTGTGGAATGCTAGGAAAAAAGAACGAATATGGTTATCAGTGGTATCTCCCCTCTCAGGGTCGAATTTGGGTAACACTCTTTCTGTATTTTTGGGTAAGGGATGTTGCTGCCTAGGTATTGCTATAGCATCCTGTGCAAGCCAGGGAGGGAGTGCTCCCGGAGAATGTGGGGGTTGATTCCCACCGGGAGGACGAGGTGGAGGCAGATTCCCACCTAGAGGAGGAGCGTTGGCCATATTATGGACAGGGAAGTTTTGGTTGGAGGCTTCTCTGTTAGGATTCTCAGAATCAAGCAAGGAGTTACCTTTAGAAGGGGAATCCTCAAGAATTTCTTCCAAGGGGTGTCGATACTTTGCAAAGATTCTAGCACAATATCTTCAAGAGAAGTGGCTGTAGATGTATCTTCACTCAGGGTAAATATCCTTGGCTTTCTCTTAGTTGTCAAAGGTAAAGAGTAAAATATGGGAAGCTAAGAGAGGGAACGAGTGTAAGCCCAAGTAAGTTCTCTGAATGGTTGTTCTTAAGTGACAGGATATTCCCACAATCTCTCTTCCTTTGGTGACTTAGAAAAAGGACTTAGAGGGGTCTCTTTTTTTTCAAAATGAGGCTCTTTCAAATGTGTGTAGGATCTCTTTGACCTTTCCTATCCATACATCAATACTTTTGAATCCATGCGTGGCACTTATAGGTGAAATCTTGAAAAGCTGGAGAGGGTGGTTCGCGCCCTCCTTCTAGCACCAATTTGTTGACATGGCAAATGTGAACAATGCTAATAAGGGGAACTAACCCGATCACAAGCACCAATTAGACCTGCTTTCATTTGGGATGGCTAGCTTCGACGAGTTTTAAGTGACCCCGTAAACTATTTGAACATGTCGAAAGATTGCTTCCGGGAGGAAGACTTCAATTAAATCAACAAAGATAAAACAACTGACCTCTATGTATTAAATCCTATCTATACTACTTCTAACTACTCTTACCTGCTTCTAGCTATCCTAATCTATCCTGCAGAAGCATAATATAGAGGTTTAAACATCATATATGCGTTTGGTAGGAGTAAGATAAAGAATATTAAACATCATGTATAGACTCAAGTCCAAATGAATCAATCACTGAATTCACAGCGGGACAAGACTTTATTAAAGCTAAATTGCAATCCAATCACTCATATAGGAATCCACATTCTTTTATGAAATTAAAACTTGCAACTGATGTTTAACTTAGTTTCAAATCAGAGACCATTCACAAGTTAACCATGAAACTGAATCACATTCAATTTAACAAGAGTAATAGTGAACTGTAAGTCATCAATATGCATAAATACAAATCACATTTACATTCATGCCAGTAATAACACTCTAATCCAAAACAATACAATGAATCTGAAGCCATGGCTCCTCCTTGAACCAAATAGTCCCCTTTATTCACAATAAATCAAAATTGTTCTTCTCCAAGCCAAAATGACCTTTCTCCTCTTCAGAGGTAATACTTATGCAAATGCTCCATGACTCTAGGTCTACCCTACCTCTTCATCTTCCCACTATTTCAAATATGCAAATCGAGTCAACAGAGGTAGGATTGTTAGCGTGACCGCTGATATGTAGAAATCATAATGGCCGGATCAATTCCTTTCTTGAGAAAGAGAACACATGTTGGTGAAAATGGTGCCTATCTATTGCCTTCCCATAATGAAGACTGAGACAACTCTGCTTATAGAATGTATAGGCAATGCATGGGATTCCCACTCGGAATGCTTGTGGCCAGACCCTTAAATGTAGCACTTTTGCATACATGGCCCTTCAAATCCCCTCCTGCATCCTTTGCTTCTCACCTGCAAGGATAGCTATCATTAGCTTGATGATTGTGAAAAATAGAACAAAAATGCTCAATCAAACGTAACATTGCCTTCATTCATTTTATAAAACTATAGAACAAGTGTGAAAAGGATTTATGCCTGATACGCAGTCAACATACAATTTCCAGCTCAAACCATAGGCTTGGCATAGTTTTCGAGCGCTTCCTTGCATCACAATTAGGTATCGGCCCCTTCTCAGGTCATAGGACCCATGCCTTTCACTGCCCCAATGTGTAATTGTGCTATTGGGACTCTAGATGCCCACGTTTTTCACTAAAAACCTAATCTTTTGTAATTTCAGAAAATTTGGAAAACATATGAAAAACGGGAAATCCCACCCCGATCGCTCAAGCCGAACCTCAAATGTTATATGTTGGAGTCTATAAATATCACCGAGTTTGGCCTATTGTATATAGCAACATGCACAAGCCTAGGGCTCCACCAATTGCGATATGCAATAAGGCTTCGAACCCAAAAATATATAAATTCTATTTGATATCTCATCATGTTATCGGGAATAGTGTCCACTTGGAGCTACTATTCCCACTAAGACTGGTAGCTATCTTAGAAAAAAACAAGTTAAAACTACTTTCGCTTTCCTTTATGAGAAGTAGATAAGAGGGGAACAGAGGACACCAACCTCAGTCTTGCGCTTGGTTCCTTGCTTGGTTCCTCTCCTTTCTGATAGATCTTCGCCGCTTCTTCTTCGTCTACCCAGCTTCAAATAGCACCTGTGGAATCAAAGTAGCATAATACTATCGAAGAACAGAGATCTACAGTCATAAAAAATACAGGACCAGATATGTATTGACCACACAAATGCATATACAATCAATCATACAAGAATGTGGAGGAAAACTTGAATAGCTTTATTAATATCAAGAATAGCAAAGAGGATTACAACCAATTGTTCTGACACAACATCATCCTCTAGCAAGAAAGCTCTTCTCCACCTCATGTAAAGCTTAGATCACTCAACACTATGATGTTACACCAGGAAACCAACATCACTTCTCTACAAGATACAAGATTCCAGCCTCTGGATCTTTGTGATGAGGGATCCATATATAGATGATTGTAGGGGGGTGAGTCAGCTTCTGGGTTTTCTATTAGTGTCCTCTCTCTGATATTTCTTGATTCCACTTGAATATTAATGATCTCTTACTCATCCCTGGGCGAATTCAGAGAGGCAAGTGTCAGAGGAGAAGTTTCTGGAAGATTCTATGATCCTCCACCTCGCAAACTGTCTTTGCCATTCGTCCATTCTCACCCATCGTACCCTACAGAAGTACTTTCCACTATGCATCACACCCTTTCCATTGAGTAGGTGATATTCATCACACCCTCTGCACCGGGCATTCTGTATCGTCCAGTTTTGACCAGTTCTGAGCAGTTTTCTCTGGAGAACTTCTGGGAGATGATGTAATCAGCTGACCTTGTTCCTTTAGGGAGTGAAGTAACACTTTTAGGGACTTAGGAGCCCTTAGTTTATGGACATTTATGATTGGGGTTGCAGTGCCCAAAAATGTCTATAACACGTCGGGTGCTATATCGTTGTGCATGTTATGTATAAGGTCCGTGCTCCACCGATACACGATATGCGATTAGGGTTGGACTCGACAATGTATACAATGTGGTTCATAGTGCTGGTGATTCCGGAGGCCAGGTGCGTGCCATATATACATAAACCTTGGATTGAGGCCGATTGCGATATGCGATGGGATTTCATACCTAACAATATATATATTGTGGTTCATAACACCATCGGGTCTGGGGCCTTATGGCATGCATTACGCACCCAGGATGAATGTGATAAGCGAAAGAGGGAGGTATACGTATTTTGCGAAGGGTTTCCTCTGTAAAGGCATTATAACGGGACAATGATGCGATGAAGGGTTTTGGAAGCTAGGCAAACCCCGATGAGCATATGAATGAAGGGCTTACCAAGGTTATATGTAAGGGTTTTGTTGAGGGGCTTTCACCATTTGTGGATGGAAGATTTGGCTCTTCATAGAGTTAAAATCATTGGGATGAAAGGGATCATTTAGAGAGATGATAGATGAGACATATAGGGGGGCCATTCAAAATTTTCTATGACAACATGTTTTAATAGGGTGGTAATTGTGGCCACAACATGACCTTATCTAGATCAATTTAGATCAAGCCACTCTAGTAGCCATAGCTAACCAAAATGATCATACTGATGTTGAGATCCTTGTGTCTACCACTGAGTGGACCCTTGTATTATCACCTAAAGCTACCTCAAGCTGAGAAAGGTAGGATCTAGGGTAACATCAAACCATGCTTAACCTGGTAGCTATCCCTACCAGGTCGGAAGAGGGCTCTCTCCTTGTCAATCTCAGCAAATATGATCAATGAGGCTTGAGATGACTGATGTGAAGACTGATTTTAGGCTAGTTATGTGTGCAAAAAAGTTTGATTAAATTTGATGATGTTTTGTTGGCTCAAATGGAAAGGCAGATTTTGAGTCTGGGGAATGAGGCTCAGTTTTGCAGAGATCTCAATGGGGCAAGGTAGGCAAATGATTTGACACTTCAAATTGAATGAAATGGAGAGATGTTAGACAGGTGAGGAGTTTAAGAGGGCAAGAAAACCTCAGGGATCCTCTTCAAACAACTGAAAACATAAATAACTAAGCAAACCCTAGGTAGAGCACTACAATTTCAATGGATTCTACCTTTATCCTTGCTTGTTTAGTTAAGATGAAGAAAAAGAGATAATGGAACACATAAAACACATGTAAACTTACAATTACAGAGGGAAATACAATACCAAAGCAAGATTCCACATGAATCCCATAAAGTGTTGCAAACCCTGGTTTATTCCTTAGGTAAAACTGTTGAAATGTGTATACAATGAAGCTTCAAGCTTTCTCAAAAGTCCAACCCTTGCTAATGACTGAAAAATTACAAGACATAGGCAAGAAAAAAAACATCCTAGCCTCCAGGGGTCGAGCTCATAATTCTAGGAGTTGTTCCAACAAATTCTAAACTGAGAACTAAAAAGTAGGCAGTGGAACAACTTGCCTCTAAAAACTAGGGAACTATTTCATTCAGTTGCAAACTAGCTTTTCATGGATGAATCTACCTCTATGAGTGAAAATTTAGCATAATTACATCAAAATCCATCAATTCACATTAAAATTAAAAGGATAAAAGTTAAACTGTCAAGAAACTAGGCGAAAAATGAAGTACTTTTGGTCAAACTGAGCAAACTTTCCCCAATGTGCCGCGCTGATTTCCCTATGCATAATAACTTTCTGCAGCTACTTTTGGAGGCCTTCCTGGTGTTTAAATTTGCTTCAAATGTTCTTTTTGGAAATGTGTTCCTGTCTACTTTCCAGAACAAGTAGAATTTTTGAATTTGGCCTCCCTTTGCCCCTCCAAAACTGATTTCTCCCAACGTTGCTTCTTGTGTGTCCAAAAAGGGGCAAAAAGGTTATTTTTGGGGTGTTTTTGACCCTTTTTGGGGCTCAAAACCTGTCAAAAATTCTTGGCCATTTGTAACCACGCATATTTTTTCATTAAAAATCCAAAAATGCTGAGTTTTCATGAAAAGGAGACCCCCATCAAAAGTGAGCGCCAGGTGGCGCGGCGCATTAGGTAGAAAACCCTATGGTTTGGCCCAAACATTCCAAAATTGCAAAAAGTGTCCCAAATTTTTTGAAATTTGGGCTGAATTTCCTCCATTAAGTTTTGTGTTGGGCCAAGGAAGCCTCAGCCAAGATTTGAAGTCTATCTTGCTCCTTTCGCTTCCTTGATGCCTTCTTCAACTTAGCCTTCAAGTTCCTGATTCTTGTTTTGCACACCTTGTTTCTCGCCAAGTAATGATGGGCCATTTGCCTCAACATAGTTTTCTCATTGTTTGCCTTCTATAGCATCCTTTCCTATGTTCAAGTTTGTTCTCTCAAGCCAAGATTCCCAGTCATGTTCAATCTCTTGCTCACACCCATGATCATTGTCTCTTTCCATTGTTTTCCTTTGGTTTTGAAAAATGTAGTTGTATATGGATGGTTTTGTGGATAACAGTGTGAAAATATGGTGGAGAAATGAAATGGGTAGAGTGTATGGAAGAGAGTGTAAAAATGTATGTGTGTACAGAGTTTAGGGATGGGAGTAAGTAGGGATGTGAGTAGGGTTTAGGGATATGGATAGAGTTTGGGGAGTGTAGCATTTGGGAAATTATATGTGGAGAATGGGATTAAGGGGAAAATGTATGAGGGGAATGGGATTAAGGGGATAGGGTATACAACCATTAGTGCAATGAAGAAAACTAGGGTTTTACCCTAGAAGCTAGGGTTTTATGGTTTTGGGGATAGGGAAGTAGAATGAGTGGAAATGACAGGAGGAATTGGAAATGAAACTAGTGAAATGTAGTGAAGGGGATGTGAAAGTGATAGAGGGGAATAAGAAATAAAAAAATGGAAATTTTGCAAACCCTAGGCAGATTTTCAATGAAATTGTGCAAAGAGCTAGGGTTGTATTTTTCACCTATTGAAACACCATAAACACTGATGGAAACTCATACATTGGCAATATGGAGATGTTAACTTACTTGTGGAAAAGATTTTTTGTAATTTTGGATATTTTGGAATAATATTTGAATGGATTTTAGGCTTTGTAGCCCAATGCACCATGCTGCCACAATGTGTAGCACCAGTTATAAAATTACATTGTAAACCACTGCCCAATGCGTTGCGCCATCTCAATGCATAGCGCCTTTTTGAAGACAAGTTTTAGAGACCTTTCGGTGTCCAAATTTGGATTAAGATAGCTTGTTGGAAATATTATTGAGTCTGATTTCCAACCCAACTTGAATTTTTCAATTTGGAGTTCATTTGCCCTCCCAAAAGTCAAATCGCCCACTTCTGGTCAAAATGTGCAAAATGAGGTTGCCTCAAGGCAGAGTGTTGTTGCAGTCAACTTGTGAAGGTCTTCCTCAACTCCAAATTGAGCTCATGATAGCTCATTGGAAATATATTTGTGTCTAGTTATCATTTTACTCATCAAGTAAGTCATTTGGCCAACCCAGCTAGGACAAATCATGATTTTCACAAGGTCACTTCAGAGGTGCATCAATTATCCTGAGGCAACTGTATTTTTGACATTTCTCTAAAAAGGTGACACCTTTGTAAAAAGTGAAGGATTTTTTTCTTCCTTGGCCTATTGTGGACAAAAACCTCTCTCAGGTTTCCCAAATTAATCTTTTCTTGCTCAGAAATATCATTGGAGTAAAACCTATCCTGATGTGTGGAACAGGGGATTCGTCGAAATGAAGTGAAATGAAGGGGATAAGGGGCTTCTAAATTCGTTAGAAAATTTTGAGAAGTAGGGAGGGATGTTAGGAAGTAGGGGAAAGTGGAATTTCAAATATTTAATGAGGGGAAGGGATCCAAAAGAGCAAAACACAGGCTTAGCCCAGAAAATTGTCAAGTTGTAGCTAGAAACTAGGGTTTCTGCAAAAATGAGGAATTTGGGGGATCTCAATGATGGGAAGTGTTTAATAAGGTACATTAAGGATAAGGGAAGGTTTATGAACATCAAGATACAAGTTTTGCTGATGATTTGACCATCCAAGGGAAATTACCTTCAAAACCCTAAGAGAGGGAAATGAACCTTACCTAGGCACAACTAAAGCATGAACAAGGTGTAAAATGACCCATTGGAACCTAACATGATGATGAAAACCTTTTTAATTATGGTACACTTAGCTAAATAGTGACATGGACTGACATTTGGACAACTTTTAAAGGAGTGAAAACAAACCCTAGACCTAATACCTAGTGACCAAATTTTGCTAGAAAACTCACTGAAATGACAAAATTTGAGCTTGACACCTTAAAATCACTTTGAAAGAGCATGTTTGAACACTGGAGGAAGGCTTCAAAGACTGACACTAACGTTGGCTCCAATGGGGATGGTAGCTCCTTGGAGGTGCCAAGAACCGTAGATCTTTGGAAAGCAGACAAGTGCCTTCTCCATTAGGCAATGGAGTCAAAAACTCAAGCTGAAATGCATGACTGAAAACTAATGAATTGATGACACAAACTGACTCTCAGTCAACTAAAAAATGACTTGAAACTTAAACACAACTGACAAACTAGAAATGATGCTCAAATTAGAGCTTACTCATCAAAACCTACTCTAACAGTTTCATTCATCACCTGATCAAGTGAAATGAAACAACCAATGCAGCCAAGTAAGTATTCTAGCTATTGTTTGAATTCTCCGCAAGTGTTTGCTTATGAACAACAAGAGAGAACTACTGAAAGGAAACTCCCATGAAAACTTGTCAACAGATCCATTGAATACTATGGATTCTCTATCCGCCTCCAAAAACACTGCATAAGGATCTCGAAATTCATGCACACTGGTACTTAGCTCATCCAATGGATTACTTCTCTTCTCTTCATACCATGAATGCAAACTTTGATCTCAGCTTTGTGACAAGACTCCTGCTGAAAATGACAAAGAAACCAACTATCGGATCAAGTTTGTATTAATACTTTTATCAAGCTCACAGATAGGAGAAGGACTTTGACTACAGGCATCATCCAACACATCAGCTATTGGATCATGAAAAACTTGAAAAGACTATTGTAACCCATTTTCTATTGGTTCTAATGAGATTGCATGACTTTCTATAGGTTGCTCATTTGAAGATATACTATGCAGTTTTCCCTTTAGAAACTGAAATTATTCAAAATAGAAAGGTACGGAATCATCTTGCATCATTTGATCATATGTGTCAGCTTCCAAGTATTCATCTGCAACTTGACAATAAATGGCATTCGGGGGCTGCAAGTTTGGATATCAGAAGTATTGAACAAGGATTTCATTGTCCTCAAGATGATCCAGATCAGAACTTGTCAATAATTGATTTATGATTGCATGAAAGTTGTCTCTGATGAACTAAAACGAAGCAAAACAAAAAGGAAAATATCCTTCACTTACTTCAAAACTTGTTGCACTTTCCTCCTCACTGTCATAGCTTATATGCATCAGTTGATCACTGTATTCGAGCTGCTGAAAGTGAACTTCTTCCTCCCACAAACCAGTTGTTGATTTGTCTGCAAGAGTAGCCTCTATTTGGAAAACATAATCATCATCATACTGATCAAACTTAGGCAAATCATTAGTATAAAACACATCATCAAGCATACATGTCATATCAACAGATCTCTCTTGGCCAAGATGATCTATAAGACAATCATTATCAGATCTATGACAACTATGATAAGAAAGAAAATGTTTTGGATCAGCAACTTGTTCTTCTTCAATCAGTGAGCCATGGGCTTGAACATCATAATCATTCCTTGCGGTGATATTTTGCATCATCTCTTCTACTGCACTTACCAAAATGTCAAGATTTACCTCTAAAGATATCAAATCCTTTGGATCTATGTTCTTCACCTCTTCTTCCTTCCGCTTTGCCCTTCTGATCAGTAGACGAGCCTCTGCATCTACTGCACAATCTGCATCTCTTCAAGTGTTGCAAGGTTTCTTTCTCTCAGCTAAAAGTCCATTTCCGAAACAAAGGCTTTTGGGTAGTGCAAGAGAGCGGATCCAGGAAGAGGTCTTATATTATCTGGCATCGAAAAATAGACTTGGTTAAATATGGCAGAAAATTGTTGTACTATCTCCCCTGGCAATCTTTTTAGTTGGTTATACTCTTCTATAATCAAGAAAGGGTTTTGTCTTACCACCCACCTGTCGAGGAAAACTTTGATGAACTACTGGTAATTTGAGATGCTTGCATTAAGCAGGCTTTTGAACCAAATCTTGACTTTTCCTTGCAAAGAAAGAGCAAAAAGCCTAATACTGACATCTTCTTCATCAACCTCAAAAATAACAAGGAAAGACTCAAAATTCAGTACGTGTCTCTTAGCAGTGATGTTGTCGCATTCACCATCAAATCTTGGTAGATATAGGTCATGATTTTTAGGAAAAGCATGGGATATAGGAGGTAAAATCAGAGGGTTGTATTTATCTGGAATTTTACAAGGTAGTGGGGTATGTACAAAAGTTGTAGAATCAGTCTTGGTCTCTTGAGGCTCATCGGTTTGAAGATGGTCATCACAAAATTCGGAAAAAGGATCTTGATCAAGCTCAAAGGTATGCAAATCTTTGGTATTTACAATCTTCAAAGGGAAGGAATCAAATGCAAGCCGAGGATCTCTTTTCAAACATAGTATACTTTGCAAAGCCTTCTTGACATCCTTAGGAAAAGAGAAGAAATAATTTATAACAAAGAACAAAATTTCTTGGATGAAATTCCAAATTGAATATCTGATCTCTCCATATTGTCCTTTCATGTTTCTATTGGCCAGGTTCATCCTCCAGTGGAATCCTTGGATCTGATCTTGAATATGATTTGGAATCGCTAGGTGAATGATTTCAGCCTTTCCAGTGTCTGATCGTTGTCCACCATCAACAATCAGATCTAAATTGATACATGTACTGGGGCAATTTGCAGGTCAGATGTTCAGCTTATAAGACTAGACGGGAGATTGACTGAAGCAACTTTTATCTGCTTATGCACTCACAAAGAAATGTGCAGTTCCAAGGCTACCTGGCTAACTTCAGGCTCCCTCTGTAGTTTATAAAGCAAACAACACTAACAAACAAATAAAATGTTCTTCCCCAGTATGGTCACCACTATGTTAGCACCTAAATATGCCTCAGGCTGAGAAAGGCAGGATCTAGGGTAACATCAAACCACGTTTAACTTGGTAGCTAGCCCTACCAGGTCGAGAGAGGGCTCTCTCCTTATCAATCTCAGCAAATATGATTAATGAGACTTGAGATGACTGATGTGAAGACTGATTTTAGGCTAGGTATGTTTGCAAAAGAGTTTGATTAAATTTGATGATGTTTTGTTGGCTCAAATGGAAAGGTAGATTTTGGGTTTGGGGAATGAGGCTCAGTTTTGTAGAGATCTCAATGGGGCAAGGTAGGAAAATGATTTGATACTTCAAATTTAATGAAATGGATAGCTTTCAGACAGGTGAGGAGTTGAAGAGGGAAAGAAAACCTCAAGGATCCTCTTCAAATAGCTGAAAACATAGATAACTAAGCAAACTTTAGGTAGAGCACTGCAATTTCAATGGATTCTACCTTTATCCTTGTTTGTTTAGATAAGATGAAGCAAAAGAGAGAATGGAATACATAAAACACATGTAAGCTTATAATTACAGAGGGAAACACAATACCAAAGCAAGATGCCACATGAATCCCATAAAGTGCTGCAAACTCTGGTCTATTCCTTAGCCAAAATTGCTGAAATGTGTATACAATGAAGCTTCAAGCTTTCTCAAAAGTCCAACCCTTGCTAATAACTGAAAAATTACAAGATATAGGCAAGAAAAAACTCATCCTAGCCTCTAGGGGTCGAGCTCATAATTTTAGGAGTTGTTCCAACAAATTCTAAACTGAGAACTAAAAAGTAAGTAGTGGAACAGCTTGCCTCTAAAAACTAGGGAACTATTTCATTTAGTTGCAAAATAACTTTTCATGGATGAATCTACCTATATGAGTGAAAATTTAGCATAATTACATCAAAATCCATCAATTCACATTAAAATTAGAAGGATAAAATTCAAACTGTCAAGAAACTAGGCAAAAAACAACGTATTTTTGGTCAAACTGAGCAAAATTTCCCCAATGTGTCGTGCTGATTTCCCTATGCGTAGTTCCTTTTTGCAGCTGCTTTTGGAGGCCTTCTCGGTGTCCAAATTTTCTCCAAGTGTACGTTTTGGAAATTTCTACCTATCTACTTTCCAAAACAAGTGAAATTTATAAATTTGGCCTCGATTTTCCCCTCCAAAACTGAGTTCTCCCAACACTACTTCATGTGTGTCCAAAAAGGGGCAAAAAGGTCATTTTCGGGGTGTTTTTGACCCTTTTTGGGGGCTCAAATCTTGTCAAAATGTCTTGGAAATTTGTGACCTTGCATATTTTTTCATGAAAAATCAAAAAATGCTGAGTTTTCACCAAAATGAGACCCCTATCAAAAGTGAGTGCCAGGTGGCGCGTCACATTGGGCAGAAAAACCTGTGTTTTGGCCCAAAAATTCCAAAATTGCAAAAAGTTGTTGGAAATAATACTAGGAGGGGAGGGGGGTGAATAAGTATTATCAAATCAATAATTTTTTTGTTTCCATACCTAGATTCATATATGCTACTTTAGTTAAGGAACTGCGTGTACACGCAACTGTGTTTAATGCAATTAGCGTATATCCACTAAACTTATGATTCAGTTAATTAATTAAATGTTGATCTTCAATTAGTGCATCAGAACTTCATTAACCATATGAATAGTAAACAGGTGAAGTAAAAATAGAAACAAATCATCACATATAAGAGGCACACATGAACACCATGATGTAAGGTGGAAACCCAATGTGGGTGAAAACCACCTGCCGCAATTCGTCTCTATCTTCTTTTAATTAGAAACTTCTTTTGACAATGTTTCTATACTGTTGTAGTCTTATACTAGTACACAGGCTACTACCTACAGAAGGCTACAACCTTCTCCCGTTCTCCAGCTTCTCCCGGAAGGGAGCTACGACCCCCTTAGCTCTTGTACTAGTTGAGGTACTAGTACATAGGTGTTGGCCTACAGAAGGATTGAACCTTCTCTTTTCTTCCAGGGACCACGTTGCATAAATTTTCAGACTAGATCTATTAATAACAATAATCAAACATCAAGTACATCTGCATCACTCAATCTCCTTTGCTTCTAGCAAAACTGAATCAAATAATTACTTTTTTGAATGTTGTAACCAGAATACATTAACAGTAACCAGAAACCAATCTTGAACCCAGAACACTGCAGCAATAAACATATTTCATGTGATGTACTCTACTTCAATATGTAGAACGTATGTGCATACGCATCTATCTCAACTCCATCCAGCGTATACACTGTTTTGACTTACTTAACCAGCGTGTATACATGCCTCTGTTGTGCCGAACCTACGTACAGATCTATAAAAGATAATTTAACCTTTTCACTTATTCAGACATCAGTTATACCCAGATTATTAGAGTTGTAGATCAAGTCATGCACCAAATATAACAGATCAAAATCACATATAGATATTACTATTCAAGTCTTAAGGTCTTGACCCATCAATAGAACTTATCCTTCTTGTAGCGTTGAGGTTCCTCCTTGGTTCAGATCCAACTATGCACCATAACCCAATTCTAGATCTTGCTCTTCATAAGATATTCAATGCTTGAGTGAATCCTTTGCCTAAAGATCTCCTTCCCCTTTTATAGTCTTAGGCCTTACTCAATACCATGGTCTAAAACATTTAGAACCAATACTAGGGACCCAATACCTGGGTTCAACACTTCGGACGCAATACCAAGGTCCAAAACCATAGGTCCAAATACCAAGGACCAAATAACATGGAGTAAAAAAATATGCTTTCCCACATATATGTTATTTTACGTGCATGAAAGTGCATGCATACGCGTACGCGCTTTTTGATCAATGATACCGCGTGTATACACGACTTGGTTAAGAGGAACCTTCATATATCTCTTTTTCTTTCAGTTTGAGAGCCTGAACATTGATCTGTCATTTGAGTGAGTTGCCATCAAGGACAACACCTATGTCATAGCTTCAAACCTCTGTCATAATGCCAAAAATCTCCCCCTTTGGACTTGATGGCAACCTCAAGTCACTCAAAGTCATTCTCCCCCTTTGTCATCAAGTGTAAAGGGTTATGCTCCCCCTAAGTTCATGATGAAATCTCTGCTCTGTTGTGTTATCCATGCTCCCCCTGACTATAAGCAAGGTCTGCAAGAAGATGTTCTACAAGAAGATACGTAAATTTATACATTATAAATGACCTTCTTACCACCAAAGACTCATACATACATCCATCTCCCAACCAAGTGGGGATACACCAAAAGTTTACACAAGATAAAACAAGAACATTACATCATCCATCCCAGGCATAGTGGGGAAACCAAAATAGGCCATTACATGACCTTGATAAGAAGAGAAATACATGACATAGAAACGAAATATCGACAGCAAGACTATGATAGTTATCAACAGCTATTGTTAGCAACATCTGTCAATCATCATTTAGACTAGCAACCATGTTCTCCCTCTGCACTTGTTCAACCTGAAACCAAAAACAATTGTGTACTTGAATCAAGAGCTTCTAAGGTAATGCAAATAATGCATTATTAGAAGTATATATGCTCCCCCTAAACCTGTGTCAGATGGTCTCTGTCAGACCCATATCAGACTCTTTTCATCCTGAGCCTGGCCCACTGTTTATCTTCAGACCAACATATACATGACTGAATCCACATAAACTGGTGTATGTACATGGATTCTATTAGCACCTAAATTTTCCTCAGGCTGAAGGAAAGCAAAACTCAGGGTAACCACAAACCATGCTCAATTTGGTAGCTAGCCCTACCAGAACAGGAGAGGGCTCTCTCTGAGTCACACTCAGTGAATAGGTAAATGAAATGGCCTAAGATGACTTACAATGAACTATTTGTCTTAGGCTAGTAAGTGGAAATTATAATAAGGAGTGATTTTTATGTATGACTGTATTTCTGGGATGTTATGGGACCACTGGACCTCAATGAACAGAGAACTAAAAATGAAGGCACAGATTATTTCGTGAGGCAAGGTAGGCTGAAAGCATAGCAATTTAGTTTTAAAATGTGGCAGGATGGAAAGATTGATTAAGAAGTTGAAAAGGGCATAGGAGATGAATCATTTTCAAATAGAAGAATGAACACTGTATATGAAATTTTCCCACAGGTAGAGCAATAGAATTGAATTCTACCTGATCTCACTCGAAAAATTCCACCAGAAATGAATACGAAATGAAACTATGGAACATAACAAAGGAATGGAGAGAATGATTAAGGAGTTGAAAATGGCATAGGAGATGAATCCTTTTCAAACAGAAGAGTAAACACTGTATATGAAATTTTCCCACAGGTAGAGCAATTAGAATTGAATTCTACCTGATCTCACTCAAAAAACTTCACCAGAAATAAAGGCGAAATGGAATACAAAACATAACAAGGTACATATGAAACATAAGAGAAACACTTGTTATACTCACAACCATAGGAATCTCATGAAATAGAGCCACTGCCTTTCATTAATTCTCTGTAAAAATATACAATGCAGAAACAAAGTTTCTTCCCCACAGTCTCCCAGAAGTTACAAGCCAACCAACCAAACTTGCTTTGCAAATGGTTTGCATAAAATATATAGAATGTGCTACGAAGAGATAGAACGACCAAGGGTCACAAAATGAAGGTGGAGAACCAACCATCAGCTACACGTGTAGTGTTACAAACATGACAAATGGCTTGGGTGACCCTTTGCCTTCTTTTGCCACTTGTATAATTGACCATATGGAGTGAAAATATTTATAAAACCACCATGCTCCTCCTATGCATCCTGCTCTTTTCCAAGTGACTTCTGGAGACCTTCCTAATCTCCAAATGGAGCGCAAGATAGCTTTCTGGAAATCTTATTATGTCTACTTTCCAACCCCACCAAAATTGTTTGATTTGGAGTTCATTTGCCCTGTCAAAATTCAAATCTCCCAAGACTGGTCAAACTGTGCCAGATGAGGCTGCCTCAAGGTAAAGTGCTGTTTTAGGCAACTTTTGAATATCTTTCGCAACCCCATATTGAGATCAAGATAGCTCATTGGAAATATCTCTGTGTCTACTTTCCAACCCAATTGCAATTTTGCAATTTGGAGTTCATTTTCTCTATCAAAAATCAAATATCCCAAGACTGGTTGAACTGTTCCAAATGAGGTTGCCTGAAGGCAGAGTGCTATTACAGTCAACTTCTGGATGCCTTCCGCAACTCCAAATTGTGCTCATGATAGCTCATTCAAAAGCAGTTTGTCTATAGTTATGATTTGAATCATCAAGCAAGTCATTTGGCCAACCGCGCGAGGAGAGAACTTGATTTTCCTGAGGTTGCTCCAGAGGTGCATCAATTCTCACAAGGCAATTGTATTCTTGACATTTCTTCAGAACCATGACACCTGTGTAAAACATGAAAGAGGTTTTTCTTCCTTGGTCTGTCATGGACAAAAATATCTCTTAGTTTTCTCAAATTCATTTTCTATTGCTTGGAAACCTCATTTAAGTGAAACATATCCCGATGTGTGGGACAAGGGATTTGTCGGAATGAAGCGAAATGAAGGGGATAGGGAGCTTCTAAATTATTGAGGAAATTTCGAAAAGTGTGGAGGGATGTTAGGAAGTAAGGAAAATTGGAATCTCAGAAATTGAGTGAGGGGAAGGGGTCCAAAAAGGCAAAACACAGGCCCAACCATAGAAAATTGCCAGGTTGTAGCAATGAACTAGGGTTTGTATGAAAATAAGGAATTTGGGGGATCTCAGTGATGGGAAGTGTCTGATAAGGTATCTCATGGATAGGGGAGGGTGTATGAACATCAGGATACAAAATTTCCAATGATTTGACCATCCAAGAGAATTTAGATTCAAAACCCTAGGAGAGGGAAATGAACCTTGCCATAGGCCCAACTGAAACATGAACAAGGTGTGAAATGACCCAATGGAACTTGACATGATGATGAAAACCCTCTGAATGATGGTAGACTCAGCTGAATGGTGACATGGGACATCATTTGGACAATTCTAACAAGGGTAAAATCCAACCCCAAACCTAATGCGTAGTGACCAAATTTTACTTGAAGACTCACTGAAATGATAAAATTTCACCTTGACACCTTAAAATCACTTGTGTAAGAGCATGTTTGATCACTGGAAGAAGGCTGCAAAGACTGATTCTAACATTGGCTCAAACGGGGGATGGTATCTCCTTGGAGGTGCCAAGAACAACAGATCTCTGGAAGAGCTAGACAGTGCCTTTTGTCCATTGGGCTATGGAGTCCATTATTCCGACAAACCAACATGACTCAATTTATTTACATGAAACTTGACTCAACTGACTCAATGCAAACTGACATGACTAAAGAAACTTGATTGAACTTAAAACTGAAAGCTTGGTGGTAGTACATGACCACCTTTATTTCTTTCAAGACTATATATCATCAAACTATATCAAACTGCCAATGTAACCAATCAAGAAGATGGCTTCTTGACTGATTCTTCCAATCAGATCTTCTAGTCAACAATTGATGCTGGTAACTGGGCCTCCCAAAACATAATTGGCCATGATCTCCTTCATCACTGAATACTGTAATAATGACCTTCACTGTTGACTGTAACAAATTTTCCATTGGATCATGAAAAACATGAAGAATTACCTCATGTTGAAGAAACAAGATGTATTTTTCTTTTGATTCTGATCTTCCTTCATAATGTACTTCAGAAAAAGTATGGTCCTGGTCTTCAAAAATTTCTGAACAAGTAGATGAGTTGATTTCCTCTTCAAAAAACATTTCAAGACATGAGACACATGAAGAAGAATTTGAATGGAAATTTTGATTGTTCTGGTCTTCTACAGTCTGAATATATTTTTGATCATCTTGACATGATAGGACAGCCATATTCTCATTACATTCATCACATTCATCAGTAATGAGAAAAGCAACTTTGGATGATTCTTGAAACCCAACACTAACACTTTTATCATCTACCATAAATTCATCCAAAGAAAGCTTTTCACTTACTTGAACCAAGTTCTCATCTTGCTGTCCATGAGCTGATTGGATTACCTCTTCATGAAGGCTTTGTTCTGATGACATGAGAACATTTGGACCCAAAACTTTGTCTTCTTCTATGGACGAATCTGAAATGACACTTTTTCTTTCATCACTTTCAGCCATATGGAATTCTTCAATTTGCTGAACTATTTTATGTAATTTATGCAAAATTCTTTGATCTTCCACCGTACTACAATCTTGATCATGTTGCAAATTTTCATGATCGTCTTTATGCTGCTGAAAGGGAATTTCGTACAGGGCTTCTATGATCTCATGATCCATAAAATTAACATCCGCATATTATTTTTCAAGGCTCTCAATAAAACCATAAGCATGTTTGCAACAATCATGAACTAGATTCAATGATGGATAAGAGTCTTTATATCTTTCAATGAATAGGTCATGAAAATCCTTTAGACTGTAAATACAAGCAGCAGGCAAATTTTCATACCAAGATTGGGCTTCACCTCCTAGGGTGGCCATGAATATCTTCATTAGGCAATCTTCAGGAAAATCAACTTTCAACTTGCGAATATGCATGTGAAATCAAAAAAGATGTAAAGCAGCGTCCTTCTTACCATCATCTTTAAACATAGGTAGATTCTTTGAGCAATCTACCTCAAGAATTTTATTTGGAAAGCCTTGAATGTGACGTCGGCTCATGGGAATGTATATTCTTATGTATCTTTTAAGATATCTCAAAGCTGGTGATCTCAAAGCAGTGGAGTCATCATGAAGCACTTGATTGCTAGATTCTTTAGTGAAGGGAGTCGCAAGGTGAATGATTTCAGCCATCTTCTTATGTTTGAGCATTTTTCACCATCAACCATCAAAGCTGAACTTGAGATATGTCTTGGGGCAAGAAAATCTTCAATCAAACCATTTTCTTCCCCAGTGGAGTTGCCATTATGTTAGCACCTAAATCTGCCTCAGGATGAAGGAAGGAAAAACTCAGGGTAACCACAAACCACACTCAGTCTAGTAGCTAGCCCTACCAGAACAGGAGAGGGCTCTCTCCAAGTCACACTCAGTGAATAGGTAAATGAAATGGCCTGAGATGACTTAAAATGAACTATTTGTCTTAGGCTAGTAAGTGGAAATGATAATAAGGAGTGATTTTTATGTATGATTGTATTTCTGGGATGTTATGGGACCACTGGACCTCAATGAACAGAGAACTAAAAATGAAGGCACAGATTATTTCGTGAGGCAAGGTAGGCTGAAAGCATAGCAATTTAGTTTTAAAATGTGGCGGGATGGAGAGATTGATTAAGAAGTTGAAAAGGTCATAGGGGATGAATCCTTTTCAAACAGAAGAATGAACACTATATATGAAATTTTCCCACAGGTAGAGCAATAGAATTGAATTCTACCTAATCTCACTCGAAAAATTCCACCAGAAATGGATACGAAATGAAACTATGGAACATAAAAAAGGAATGGAGAGAATGATTAAGGAGTTGAAAAGGGCATAGGAGATGAATCCTTTTCAAACAGAAGAATAAACACTGTATATGAAATTTTCCCACAGGTAGAGCAATTAGAATTGAATTCTACCTGATCTCACTCGAAAAGCTTCACCAGAAATAAAGGCGAAATGGAATACAAAACATAACAAGGTACATATGAAACATAAGAGAAACACTTGCTATACTCACAACCACAGGAATCTCATGAAATAGAGCTACTGCCTTTCATTAATTCTCTGTAAAAATATACAATGCAGAAACAAAGTTTCTTTCCCATAGTCTCCCAGAAGTTACAACCCAACCAACCAAACTTGCTTTGCATACAATATATAGAATGTGCTATGAAGAGATAGAACGACCAAGGGTCACCAAATAAAGGTGGAGAGACAACCATCAGCTACAGGTGTAGTGTTACAAACATGACAAATGGCTTGGGTGACCCTTTGCCTTCTTTTGCCACTTGTATAACTGACCATATGGAGTGAAAATATTTATAAAACCGCCGTGCTCCTCCTGTGCGTCGCGCTCCTTTCCAGGTGACTTTTGGAGACCTTCCCAATGTCAAAATTGAGCGTAGGATAGCTTGTTGGAAAACCTGTTCTGTCTACTTTCTAACCCCACCAAAATTTTGTGATTTGGAGTTCATTTGCACTGTCAAAAATTAAATCTCCCAAGACTGGTCAAACTATGCCAGATGAGGTTGCCTCAAGGAAGAGTGCTGTTTTTGACAACTTTTGAATGTATTTCTCAACCCCCAATTAAGCTCAAGATATCTCATTGGAAAGCAAGGTGTGTCAAATTTCCAACCCAATTGGAATTTTGCAATTCGGAGTTCATTTGCTCTGTCAAAAATCAAATCTCCCAAGACTGGTCGAACTGTACCAAATGAGGCTGCCTGAAGGCAGAGTGCTGTTACAGTTAACTTTTGGATGCCTTCCTCAACTCCAAATTGAGCTCATGATAGCTCATTGGAAACAAAATCGTCTCTAGTTATCATTTGAATCATCAAGCAAGTCATTTGGCCAACCGAGCTAGGAAAAACCTTGAGTTTCCCAAGGTCGCTCCAGAGGTACATGAATTCTCCCAAGGCAATTGTATTCTTGACATTTATTTAGAACCATGACACCGGTGTTAAAAGTGAAAGAGGGTTTTCTTCCTAGGTCTTTCATGGACAAAAAACTCACTCAGTTTTCTCAAATTCATCTTCGATTGCTCAGAATCCTCATTTGAGTGAAACATATCCCGATGTGTGGGACAAGGGATTTGCCAGAATGAAGCGAAATGAAGGGGATTGCGAGCTTCTAAATTCTTGAGGAAATTTTAGGAAGTGTGGAGGGATGTTAGGAAGTAAAGAAAAGTTGAATCTCGGAAATTGAGTGAGGGGAAGGGGTCCAAAAAGGAAAAACACAGGCCCAACCATAGAAAATTGCCAAGTTGTAGCAATGAACTAGGGTTTGTATGAAAATAAGGAATTTGGGAGATTTCAGTGATCGGAAGTGTCTGATAAGGTATTTTATGGATAGGGGAAGGTGTATGAACAACAAGATACAATTTTTCCAATGATTTGACCATCCAAGAAAAATTAGCTTCAAAACCCTAGGAGAGGGAAATGAACCTTGCCATAGTCGCAACTGAAACATGAACAAGGTGTGAAATGACCCAATGGAACTTGACATGATGATGAAAAACCTCTGAATGATGGTAGACTCAGCTGAATGGTGACATGGGACATCATTTGGACAATTTTAACAAGGGTAAAATCCAACCCCAGACCTAATGCCTAGTGACCAAATTTTACTTGAAGACTCACTGAAATGATAAAATTTGACTTTGACACCTTAAAATCTCTTGTGTAAGAGCATGTTTGATCACTAGAAGAAGGCTGCAAAGACTGACTTTAACATTGGCTCCAACGGGGGATGGTAGCTCCTTGGAGGTGCCAAGAACAATAGATCTCTAGAAGAGCTAGACAGTGTCTTTTGTCCATTGGGCTATGGAGTCCATTATTCCGACAAACCAACATGACTCAATTTATTTACATGAAACTTGACTCAACTGACTCAATGCAAACTGACATGACTAAAGAAACTTGACTGAACTTAAAACTGAAAGCTTGGTGGTAGTACATGACCACCTTTATTTCTTTCAAGACTATATATCATCAAACTATATCAAACTGCCAATGTAACCAATCAAGAAGATGGCTTCTTGACTGATTCTTCCGATCAGATCTTCTGGTCAACAATTGATGTTGATAACTGGGCCTCCCAAAACATAATTGGCCATGATCTCCTTCATCACTGAATACTGTAATAATGACCTTCACTGTTGACTGTAACAAATTTTCCATTGGATCATGAAAAACATGAAGATTTACCTCATGTTGAAGAAACAAGATGTCTTTTTCTTTTGATTCTGATCTTCCTTCATAATGTACTTCAGAAAAGGTATGGTCCTGGTCTTCAAAAATTTCTGAACAAGTAGATGAGTTGATTTCCTCTTCAAAAAACATTTCAAGACGTGAGACATATGAAGAAGAATCTGAATGGTAATTTGGATTGTTCTGGTCTTCTACAATCTGAATATATTTTTGATCATCTTGACACGATATGACAGCCATATTCTCATTACATTCATCACTTTCGTCAATAATGAGAAAAGCAACTTTGGATGATTCTTGAAACCCAACACTAACACTTTTATCATCTACCATAAATTCATCCAAAGAAAGATTTTCACTTACTTGAACCAAGTTCTCATCTTGCTATCCATGAGCTGATTGGATTACCTCTTCATGAAGGCTTTGTTCTGATGACATGAGAACATTTGGACCCAAAACTTTGTCTTCGTCTTTGGACAAATCTGAAATGACACTTTTCTTTCATCACTTTCAGTCGTATGGAATTCTTTAATCTGCTGAACTATTTTATGTAATTCCTGCAAAATTCCTTGATCTTCCACCGTACTAAAATCTTGATCATGTTGCAAATTTTCATGATCTTCTTTACGCTGCTGAAAGAGAATTTCATACAGGGCTTCTATGATCTCATGATCCATAAAATTAACATCCGCATAATATTTTTCAAGGCTCTCAATAAAACCATAAGCATGTTTGCAACAATCATGAACTAGATTCAATGATGGATAAGAGTCTTTATATATTTCAATGAACAGGTCATGAAAATCCTTTAGACTGTAAATACAAGCAGCAGACAAATTTTCATACCAAGATTGGGCTTCACCTCCTAGAGTGGCCATGAATATCTTCATTAAGCAATCTTCAGGAAAATCAACTTTCAACTTGCGAATATGCATGTGAAATCAAACAAGAGGTAAAGCAGCGTCACTCTTACCATCATCTTTAAACATAGGCATATTCTTTGACCAATCTACCTCAGGAATTTTATTTGGGAAGCCTAGAACGTGACCTCGGCTCACGGGAGTGTATCTTCTTATGTATCTTTTAAGATATCTCAAAGCTACTGATCTCAAAGCAGTGGAGTCATCATGAAGCACTTGATTGCAAGATTCTTCAGTGAAAGGAGTCGCGAGGTGAATGATTTCAGCCATCTTCTTATGTCTGATCATTGTTCACCATCAACCATTAGAGCTAAACTTGAGATATGTCCTGGGGCAAGACAATCTTCAAGCAAACCATTTTCTTCCCCAGTGGAGTCGCCATTATGTTAGCACCTAAGTCTGCCTCAGACTGAAGTAAGGCAAAACTCAGGGTAACCACAAACCACGCTCAGTCTGGTAGCTAGCCCTACCAGAATAGGGGAGGGCTCTCTCCGAGTCACACTCAGTGAATAGGTAAATGAAATGGCCTGAGATGAATTAAAATGAACTATTTGTCTTAGGCTAGTAAGTGGAAATGATAATAAGGAGTGAATTTTATGTATGACTGTATTTTAGGGATATTATGGGACCACTGGACCTCAATGAACAAAGAACTAAAAATGAAGGCACAGATTATTTCGTGAGGCAAGGTAGGCTGAAAGCATAGCAATTTAGTTTTAAAATGTGGCGGGATGGAAAGATTGATTAATAAGTTGAAAAGGTCATAGGAGATGAATCCTTTTCCAACAGAAGAATGAACACTGTATATGAAATTTTCCCACAGGTAGAGCAATAGAATTGAATTCTACCTGATCTCACTCAAAAAATTCCACCATAAATGGATACAAAATGAAACTATGGAACATAACAAAGGAATGGAGAGAATGATTAAGGAGTTGAAAAGGGAATAGGAGATGAATCCTTTTCAAACAGAAGAATAAACACTGTATATGAAATTTTCCCACAGGTAGAGAAATTAGAATTGAATTCTACCTGATCTCACTCGAAAAACTTCACCAGAAATAAAGGCGAAATGGAATACAAAACATAACAAGGTACATATGAAACATAAGAGAAACACTTGCTATACTCACAACCACAGGAATCTCATGAAACAAAGCCACTTCCTTTCATTAATTCTCTGTAAAAATATACAATGCAGAAACAAAGTTTCTTTCCCACAGTCTCCCAGAAGTTACAAGCCAACCAACAAACTTGCTTTGCAAATGGTTTGCATACAATATATAGAATGTGCTATGAAGAGATAGAATGACCAAGGGTCACCAAATGAAGGTGGAGAGCCAACCATCAGCTATAGGTGTATCACTACAAACATGAAAAATGGCTTGGATAACCCTTTGCCTTCCTTTTCCACTTGTATAACTGACCATATGGAGTGAAGATATTTATAAAACCGCCGCGCTCCTCCTCCTGTGCGTCGTGCTCTTTTCCAGGTGACCTTTGGAGGCCTTCTCGATGTCCAAATTGAGTGTAGGATAGCTCGTTGGAAAACCAGTTTTGTCTACTTTCCAACCCCACTAGAATGTTTTGATTTTGAGTTCATTTTCCCTATCAAAAATCAAATCTCCCAAGACTGGTCAAACTGTGCCAGATGAGGCTGCCTCAAGGCAGAGTGCTGTTGCGGGCAACTTTGGAATGTATTTCTCAACCTCAAATTGAGCTCATGATAGCTCATTGGAAAGAACTGTGTGTCTAATTTCCAACCCAACTAGAATTTGTCAATTTGGAGTTCTTTTAGTCTGTCAAAAATCAAATCTTCCAAGATTGGTCGAACTGTGCCAAATGAGGCTGCCTAAAGGCAGATTGCTGTTATAGTCAACTTTTGAATTCTTTCTTCAACTCGAAATTGAGCTCATGATAGCTCATGAGAAATATATTTGTGTCTAATTATCGTTTTGATCATCAAGCAAGTCATTTGGCCAACCGAGCTATAGGAGAAACCTTGATTTTCCTGAGGTCGCTCCAGAGGTGCATCAATTCTCCCGAGACAATTGTATTTTTGAGATTTCGTCAAAACCATGAAACCTGTGTAAAAAGTGAAGGAGGTTTTTCTTTCCTTGTATATTTTCAACAAAAAACTCTCTCATTATTTCCAAATTCATCTTCCATTGCTCAGAAAAATTATTTGAGTGAAACATATCCCGATGTATGGGACAAGGGATTTGCCGGAATGAAGCGGAATGAAGGGGATAGGGAGCTTATAAATTCTTGAGGAAATTTTTGGAAGTATGGAGGGATGTTATGAAGTAGGGGAAAGTGGAATCTCAGAAATTGAGTGAGGGGAAGGGGTCCAAAAAGGAAAAACACAGGCCCAACCATAGAAAATTGCCAGGTTGTAGCAAGGAACTAGGGTTTGTATGAAAATGAGGAATTTGGGGGATCTCAGTGATGGGAAGTGTCTGATAAGGTATTTTATGGATAGGGGAATGTGTATGAACATCAGGATACAAGTTTTTTGCATGATTTGACCATCCAAGAGAAATTAGCTTCAAAACCCTAGGAGAGGGAAATGAACCTTGCCTAGGCACAACTGAAACATGAACAAGGTGTGAAATGACCCAATGGAACTTGACATGATGATGACAACCTTTAAATGATGGTAGAATCAGCTGAATAGTGACATAGAATGTCATTTGGACAACTTTGAAAAGGGTAAAATCAAACCCCAGACCTAATGCCTTGTGACCAAATTTTACTTGAAGACTCACTGAAATGATAAAATTTGACCTTGACACCTTAACATCACGTGTGTAAGAGCATGTTTGATCACTGGAAGAAGGCTACAAATACTGACACTAACAGTTTTCAACCTCCTTGGTTCAAAATTTCATGATTTCTCCCCAATGGAGTACTCCTCCAACTGGACAAAGTCAACCCCCAGTTGATCCTAAAGTTGATCCTTTGCCGTCTTCCTTGGTTTTTTCTTCCTCCCCTTCTTCCTCTTCACTTGGTGAAAGTATTGGTACTAGTAACTAGGTGGCTAAGAAGAAGAAGAAGAAGAAGAAGAAGAAGAAGAAAATTCAGTGGGGGGCAACTAGGCAACCATTTCTTTGAATGTAACTTTTGATGAGAAACCATCTGATAAGCCTCACAAAGTTTGATATCCATGCAAAATTTGTATGGAAGACCATCTTCTTCAAAAATTTCCTGATATTCCTCAAAGCTTAGAAGAATGATCTTCTCATTCACATCATCCTCTGTTATTAACTTCTGGAGATCATGCTGGTGACACACTACCAACTAGTGGTAGTAAAGTTCATGGAAAGAATGGTAAACTTAAGTTTCCCTATAGGTTATGTAAAGGAAATCACCCCATTCACCTTTTTCCCTATTTGGAAGAAGCCAAAAAAGTGTTGTATAGCTATCCTGCTTCACGACAGTGACTTCCATCTAGTTACAGGAGACTATCCCTTAATCCTTCACTAGTTGATAAAGTGTCTATCCCAAATCAACCGTCGTTCAAACCCAATCTCCCTGAATGTGAATCCCATGAGTCTATACCTAACCAATCACAGGTCAAGGAAATAGTTGACCACAGTTCACCTTCAATTAATCATACCTTTCCTGAAGAGAGTGAATATGATACCACTTAGGTTCTTTTCGTTTCTTCAGATTCAAATGAGCTCGGGGGCAATCCTCCTGTTCCATCAAGACAGGAAGAAAATCCTCCCATTCTCATAACTCAAGGGGTTAATTGTCTTGTTTCTACTATACCCCCTCCAAGTAGTATGGTCACTTCCTTTGATTGGAATCAAATCACAAGATTCTGTCTTCCTTCTTATGTGCCTTTCCAGATCATAGTACAAGTTTGTAATATGATTTTATCTGGCACTAATATAGATGAAGGTGCATCTGTGAGTATTGTTTCCTCCACTGCTTTGCAAGCACTCGGTTCACCACCACTTGTGTCTGTTACCTAGAATTTGTTGGCTTTTAACAAAGGAACCAGTCAACCATTATGGATCCTTCCTCAATTTCCAATTACTTTGGGAGGAAAAATTGTTTATCTCAATGTGATGGTACTCCCAGGCCCTTTAGATTACAATTTAATTCTTGGGTGTGACTATGATTATGACATGGGAGATATTGTTTCAACACTCTTTCGAGTGGTGTGTTTCTCGCGTGAAGGTAGAATTGTCACCGTTGACCAGGTTTCATTTCCCAATCCAAATATGGCTTCTAGTCAACCATCTCCCCTAAATGGTCCTTTTGTACCAATGGTATCATTCCCGCCACGGGTTAATTATGTGGTAACCCGTTCCATGCCTACATCAACTGACGATAAATTCAGTGATGTTGTACATTATGTACGGGGGCATTGGAAATAGATCTATCTAACGGGTTCCTTACTATGGATCCTCACGTAGGGTAACCCCTTCTTTACCCACAGTATGCATATAATCCTATGTATAAACCATTTTCCTAGTAACAGATATGACCTACTAGGTCAAAACTTCATTAATAGTGATGGTTAAGGCCCTTTCCATTTCTTTCATGTGGAAACATATTAATAAACTAACCATAGTCTAAACCCTCATTATTGGGACTCATATCACCCCTTAACCTTCATCCCCTTTAATATCGAGACTCATACAACTCCTATAAGCCGTTATTAAACTTTGGGTCATACATAGGCTTAACTCACAAATCGTTATTAGTGCTTTAATACTATTATAACCGTTTATAATAGTTATCACATAAACCCACATAGATCATACCTTTTCCGTCTTTCATAAGCCTTTCCACAGTTATCGATAAACGCCTTTGTCACCATTAGCCATCGCAATTACCCAGGGTCTTACCACATATATGCTCTATCACCCCTCTAACTCCAATATTCAACTATCGGGCATGTTTTAAATAACGCTTTTACATTAAATGACTCGGGCATACACTTTATGGAATACAAAGGAATACATTGAAATCCCAACCCAAACACATAAGGCCAGACTTCAAAGTTTATAAGCCTGCGTCTATATTTATTGTCGGGTCTGCCATTCCATATCAAAACTTCCGTTCCGCTGCTCCTCCTCCGATCTCTGATCACTAAAGCCTTTGATCAAATCTTGACCATTTGTTGTATCCTCTGATCCAATAGTTGACATTACTTCTGACCATTTAAACTTGCATGCCTGTCTTCCACTGTCAATCTGCACCCAACAGATCTGACCACTGTCACTGATATTAGGTAGATAATAAGCATCAGGATTAAGCACCTGATAAAGGGGTTTCATCTCTCCTCTCACTGCCATGCGTCGCTTGATGAGTGGAATTGGTGCTCATCTTTCAATATCACTTACGGTTTTGAGGCCAGCCGAAATCCACTTTCACTGTTATGAAACCACTGATGCGATATTCCTCTATTGCCTCTGCGATTGGCTCCTAGCCGTTGATCTTCAAGATCCAAAGTTCACTGTTCATTGTTTCCTCACTTCTCGTTTCTCCCTTTACTTAGTTTTTACACTATTTCTCAGTGTTTTCTATGGGTTTCGATCTTCTTCTAAGATCTCGACATTCCGCTCCACGACTCCTCTTGAGCTTAGCTTTGTGATTTTCTTTAGTTCATGTTCCTCCAAAAAATTACTTTGGCTCTTCGAATGGATTCGACGATCCATTCCATTCCATTGTACTTCTCATCTACGCATTCGCTTCGACCCCACTTGCATACATATATGATGCAAAATCTCTGATAGACACATAATTTATCAGTGAACACTAGAACCACACATCTACGCACTCAAAATCGAATTATTTGTGTATAAATACATAAACAAATTATTACATATTGAGACTATGTCTCTACGGCCTGATCTTCTAATTAATGGCATTTGTTCATTATCGTCTTGGAGGCTGACAAGCATTCCAATCTGCTATCTGTCTACCCTATCCAACCTCTCCAACCTTTGTCCATGCCTTTTTGGCTTACATTTATACAAAGGGATTCTAAAACCAATTCTTGGTTTAGATCCATAGATTCTTCAACAAAATCCTAAAATCTCTTCCTCATCCCTAAGGATTCTCTCAAATCCACAAAATCATGAACTGACTCCTAATCTAAGATTTACAATCAATTCTCAATCCCCTCATCACTCAACTATCCTAAATCTCTCATGTTCCCCTACATTCGAGAACATTTACAATTATGCCTCACAATATTTAATTAATTCATATTCTCATTAAAATCACTCAAAACATTAAATAATTACAAAAATTCAATACTTAGGAAACCAACTTCCTTGAAACACAAGACCCCATATGTCTAATAGAATGCAATGATAATGTTGAGCTGAATGCTTATGCATTAGACTCCCAAAGTAAGAAAATTTATGACCTCCTGGTCATAAGTCTGGATAATTATTTCCTCCTAGATCCCAGACTTTATTTTGTAATCTGTCTTTTCTTGTCCATTGTTTTATTGTTGTTGTTGCTTGCTGGTGTTCTCCAGGTCTCCATACCTTGTGCTGTAATGCTCCACTTTCCCTACTTTCATAGTCTACTACTGTCTTCCTCTTGTTGTTACTCCTTTCCTTTATTGTTGTTATCTTCTTTTGAGACACTTTCATCATTAACCTTCTTATTAATTCAATTTCTTTGTCCAGTGTATCTGCAGTCTCATGACTATTTCCATCTCTTGATTGTTGAACTCTCATTCTTGCTTGTTCTTCACTTATTCTGATCGCCTCCTTTTCATCCTCACCTTCTTATTTACTGTTATATTGCACCTTTTTAGCTGCTGCTATATTGTCTTTTAGAACAATTTCCCGCTTCTGTTTTCTGCACTTGTCAACTGTTTCTTGATTATTATTTATGACAACTTCTTTGTCATCCTTCTTCAACAATTTATCCTGAAGATTTATCCTCTGCTTTTCTAACTTTCTCCTTTGAAAGTCTAACTCTCTATATAACTCAATGATTTTACTTGGAGTGAACTTTGGAAATTTTACATAATCTCCCATTTCTTCATTTGCTATTTATCCATCATCACATGGTCCTTCTTCCTCTGCTAAATCTTTCTTAACATCCTTCAGTAGATTTCCTTCCTCTTCTTCTTTCATTTGGTTGTCCACCTGTGCCAAAGATGTTCCAATTTCTGCAACAACACCTTCAATTATAAGACAATCATCATAATAAAAAATATAAGTCTTTTGTGCCACTTCTTCTTTTGGCAACACCTCAGTATGCTTCTTATATCTCTCTTCTTTTGTCAGCATATCAGTATGCTAATTCAAACTCAAAGAACTCTTCAGACTATCAGCTAGTCTCTCCTTCTCATCATTTTTTTCAATGATGTCTTTCAACACTTGTACACTGTAGCGAACTGATTCTTTTCCAGTTTGCTTGTCATATTCTACTTCAAAACTTTCATCTTCTGGAAGGTATTCTTTCATGTTTTTGACAACTTCAAAAGACTACCTATCTTCTTCCAAGCCTGAAATCATACACAAATCATTAATTTTAAAAATACAAGACCTTTTGGTCTCATTTCATGCTTTAGTCATCAAGTCTTCTCGCTACTTTGAATCATTCATATGATCCAACTCCTCTGGCTCTTCATCACTTTCAAAAAGTAATGGTCCACATTCTAGTTCACATATCAAAACTTCAACATATTCTTTAGCATCTCCCTTTTGTTGTAGCTCAACTCTTTCGAACTTCTCTATAATTTGTTCGAGTTCCCTTATCTCCTTTATTAACTACATATTCACCTGTTGATTCCTCTTCTCGTGTAGCCTATGCCACTTCACTTTCTTTCTCATGACATAACCATATTTCTGGTCCATGTCATTTCTCTGCAACATTTCTTTGAATACTTCAAGCTGAACTGCTATCTCAGCCTTCTCCCTCTCATATACTTCTTTACTTAACTGTCCATGTATGCGATTTTCCTTGGCATATCCTTCCTTCTATCCGTGGCTTTAGTTTCTTTTAGAACCTCTCTTATGATTGTCACTAGTCATCATCCTCTCCATCCCCATGAGTTTCTCACTCACTCACTATGAGCTACACTAAAGCCTCTACAACATCAAGTCTGTCCTACTGCCACTTACCCCACCAAGCTCTCCTCACTTAGTCTTTTGGAAAGAAATTGGTTCTCTATCTATGGAACCTCCTTTGAGCACTCTTCTCTGCTCCTTCTAGGATTCAACTCATTTATACCTCTCAAGAACACAATTGTCCTCTTTATTCAATCTCTGCTAGAATTCCTCAAGGTTCTACCACATTTCTGCTTTCACTTAGAAACTCTTACCAGCTTCCTTTATCTCTTAGAAATTATACCCACATCCTTTGCGGAATTGCCTTTGGGAGTTGCAACAATACTTTTGCATCAATGCAAAGACTACAAGTTTCCAATCCTAAAATCTAACTAAAATAAACCATATCATCTTACCTTCAAGATCTCTATCTAATTTTGTCCTCCCATTCACCTACACTTTTGAATGGACTGTCCTTTCCACTAGCCTTCAGCTGTATCTTCAAACTTTGTTACTTGAAGAACTTACAAAGTCCTTCTTACAGTTTAACTACTATAATCCTGCTCTAAATATCATTCATTCAATATATGCTAATCATTAGACAAATTTTCATACCTTCAGCTACCTTTAGGATCTCACCATTCCTACAAAACTGTTTCAGCTGATCTTCATGCTTCCAATGGAAAAATTCTCAATATACAGCTACTATCAATCAAATTTAAAGTCTCATTCTCCCAATTTTCCAGCTTTATCTTGGCAAAGCTTATCTATCAGCAACAATTTCTCCTTCGATGAGTTTCCTTCCACTCAGAAACCCTTAACAATTTCCTTGATTATTGCTTCTGAAGGCTTGATCTTCTTTTGCTGAAATACTTCATTAGCTGCAACTATCAATCTTCCATCTATTTCTTTATCTAGCAAAACTCAAACCAGAGTTCAATAAAACAATACCTAAATGATTTCACATGAAGTCTCCATCCACTATTCAGATTCAGATGAATCTCCATTCTCCAAAACATCGATGTGGATTCTTTATGTTTCTGTAGTCTCTTCCTAATTCCTACTCACCTTCCTCTAAGAACTTAACTATTCTTCTCCAATTCCAATTTCAAACATTTCACAATTCCAGTTATACAGATTCATCGGCCATAAATCATTTGCTCCATTTTTCTCAAAATCTAAACATTCTATCAAAATGAAAAAATATCAAGATTAGTATTCCTCTTACCAATCTCCCAACTTTACTCTAGTTGCTTCGTTGTTAGATTAGAATCTGATCTCCCTTGACTGCATACACATCTTTCCAAATATATTTGTTCTAAATCTTTCCAAAGAAACTTTCACACCTGATTTCTTTGTTCATCTCTGATACCAAATGACATAGGGTAGCCCCTGCTTTACCCACAGTATGCATATAACCCTATGTATAAACCATTTTCCCAGGAATAGATATGACCTACCAGGTCAAAACTTCATTAATAGTGATGGTTAAGGCCCTTTCCATTATCTTTCATGTGGAAAAATATTAATAGTCTAACCATAGTCTAAACCCTCTTTATCGGGACTCATATCACCCCTTAACCTTCATCCCCTTTAATATTAGGACTCATACAACTCCTCTAAGCTGTTATTAAACTTTGGGTCATACATAGGCTTAACCCACAAATCACTATCAACGCTTTAATACTATTATAACCCTTTATAATAGTTATCGCATAAACCCGCATAGATCATACCTTTTCCATATCTCATAAGCCTTTGCACAGTTATCAATAAACGCATTTATTGCTATCGGCCATCGCAGTTACCCACGGTCTTACCACATATAGTCTCTATCACCCCTCTGACTCTGATATGCGACTATCGACCATGTTTTAAAATTTTACATTAAAATAATCTAGCATGCACTTTATGGAATACAAAGGAATATATTGAAATATTGACCTGAACACATAAGGCTGGACTTCAAAGTTTATAAGACCACATCTATATTTATCGTTGGGTCTGCCCTTCCATATTAAAACTTCCACTACGTTTCTCCTCCTCCATTCTCTTATCATCGAAGCCTCCAATCAAATCTTGACCATCCGTTGTATTCTTTGATCCAATGGTTGACATTGCTCCCGATCATTTAAACTTGCATGCCTATTTTCCACCGTCGATATGCACCCAATAGATTTGACGGCTGTCGTTGATATGAGGTAGATAACAAGCGCAAGGATTAACCACCCGATAAAGTGGTTTCCTCTCTCCTCTCACTGCCATGCATTGTTTGATGAGTGGAATCGACACTCGTCCTTTAATATTGCTTACGGTTTTGAGGCCTCCAACCACTTTCATTGTTACGAAACCGCCGATGTGATATTCCTCCGTCTCCTCTACAATTGGTTCCTGGCCATTGATCTTCAAGATCCAATGGTTGTTCATCATTTCTTCACTTCTCGTTTGTCCGTTTACTTAGTTTTTACACTATTTCTTAGTGTTTTATGTGGGTTTTGGTTTTCTTCTGGGATCTTGACATTCGACTTCGTGACTCCTCTTGAGCTTACCTCTACGAGTTTCTTTAGTTCTTGTTCCTCAAAAACATTACTTGGGCTCTTCGAATGGATTCAACAATCCATTCCCTTCCATTGTACTTCTTCTCATCTATGCATTCGCTTCGACCTCGCTTGCATACATATATTATGTAGAATCTCTGATAGACACAAAATTTATCAGTCAACACTCGAATCACACATCTATGCACTCAGAATCGAATTCTCTATGTTTATATACATAAAAAAATTATTACATATTGAGAATCTGTCTCTCTGGCCTGATCTTCTAATTAATGGCCTTTGTTCATTATCTATATGTAGGCTGACAAGTACTCCAATCTACTATCTTTCTACCCTATCCAACCTCTCCAACCTCTATCTATGCCTTTTTGGCTTACATTTATACAAAGGGATTCTAAAACCAATTCCTGGTTTAGATCCATAGATTCCTCAAAAAAATCCTAAAGTCTCTTCTTCATCCCTAAGGATTCTCTCAAATACACAAAATCATGAACTGCTCCTAATCTAAGATTTACAAACAATTCTCAATCCTGTCATCCGTCAACTATCCTAAATCTCTCATGTTCTCCTACATTTGAGAAAATTTACAATTATGCTTCACAATATTCAATTAATTCCCATTCTCATTAAATTCACTCAAAACATTAAATAATTACATAAATTCAATACTTAGGAAACCAACTTCCTTGAAAAACAATACCCTCTATTTCTACTAGAATACAATGATAATGTTGAGATAAATTCTCTTGCATTAGATCCCTTCCAGAGAATTGTTCTCCCATCTGATGAGAACCTCTTTGAAGTCATGACCTCTTAAGGGTCGTGATCAAGGAAAATGAGCACAGTTCCTTGTCTTGTGTCAAGCTCATGAAAAAATGAAACAAGGAATATGAACAGAGTCCCTAGACTTGTGTCAAGCTCGTTAAAAAATGAAACAAGGAATCAGAGCAGAGTTCCTTGTCTTGTGTCAAGAATCTCGTAAATGAATCTTCATTCCATCCACTTGATAGCCACGAGCAGTACACTTAGATGAATTCAATGAAGCTTGGGGACATGCACCTAGAATCGATTCATCCTATTAGGGGCATGTAAATTGAATTCAAGCATAGCTTTTCAGTTCAAGCTTGTGTAAAAATGAAACTGAATCCAAGCATAGTTTTTCATTTCAAGCTTGTGTAAATATGAAACTGAATTCAAGCATAGTTCCCTATGGTTAAAGCTTGTGTAAAAATGAACCCATTTCCATTTTAATCCCTGTGATTGCCATTCTATCAGCCTCTTCCGTTAGATGAGCATTAGTTTTCCTCCTTCCATTGTCACTATCTGCTTGGCCAATCATATGCTTTCACTTGGTTCTTTTACCCTTTTGAGGAACAGTTGCAATGAGTGGTCTTATTATCTACCTTCTTCACATAAATCAACATGTTTTGAGAAATTCCAACATCACCGGAACCAGTCGCATCCTAGACACCACTCATTCCTCAAAGCAGAGTCCTCTTTAACATCTTTTCAGACTCTCGAAATATGAAAAGATTGTCGAGTGCTTGTCCTTTTCAGCTCGTTAATGGATTGGAAACGACATCTACCCATTATAATTTTAACCCTTTTTCGGGTTGAGATAGATTATTTATGAAAAAGGAACACGTTGACTGAACATGGTCAATAGGTTCTATATCTTATTGTTTTACGCTTTTTAAGACTTGAGAGACAAATGTACGAAAAAGAGCTTGTGAAGTTTTCTTTTTTACCCTTTTCAAACTCTCTAAACATGAAAATGACCAAGTTATCTTTGTATTTAGACTCATTAAAACATCAAATAACGACAAACTTGTCCCTCATGACAAGACCGAGTTTCACTTTTGCTAGACTCATTAAAACATCACATAGCGATGGATTCACCTAAAGTGTGGAATTATACAACAAGCATATG
This sequence comes from Pinus taeda, assembly GCA_000404065.3. Taxonomy (NCBI): domain Eukaryota; kingdom Viridiplantae; phylum Streptophyta; class Pinopsida; order Pinales; family Pinaceae; genus Pinus; species Pinus taeda. The sequence continues at coordinate 97,625 of APFE030210323.1, forward strand.
TTATCCTCCTCAAGCTTGATAAAAAATAAAGAGGTGCTAGTCAGCAATGACTAGGGAAAATGGGAAAAAGGGTAAATCACTTTATGGCAGCAACTCGCTCTTGAACATGACACTTTCATTTCATCATTGTGACTATATGGGTTGGGTTATCTGCTTGATGGTCATCATACCGTTGATCTATCATACCATCCATCACTTTGTTTTGGGTCAATTCTACCAATTCATTTTAGTGTCACTAACATGTTCAAGAGAAGTCATCCAGTTAAAATTCATCCTTTACAATACCATAAACCTTCATTTTCTTGACTGCCATTCTTGAACTTTGTGTCGTCAGTCAAATTTCGTCTCCAAAATCATTATACTCATTTCATGTCGTTGATGTGGGACACATCAAGGCCCTCCTATGATGAGTTGCTTCATGTTGACATCAATACATTATCCAAGAAGTTGACTTAGAAACACCCTTCTAGTACCTTGAGGCTTACATACATCAATGGCAAGTTTCTCACTTCCGGTGATAGGCTGACATCACTTGCCTTCGACTGAAAGACTTTGTATGGTGTTCAATATCAAAACATCCATTCACACCATGTTGAATGTACTGTAGTACCTTGAGGATCATTATCATTATCGGTGATTTCGTTCACGTCTGTTAACAACTTAAATCATTGGCTGGTAATCAGACAGTGTCTTCTCATGTTCAACGTCAAATCACATATTCACATGGTTAGACTCGTGCTTGAGCGAACAATTGAATGAGATAGAAGACCCTCGATCTAGTTTCATCCATCCGGACTATGATTTTAGGAGTACTAAATCATATGTAGAATGGCCTTTTACTGATGGTCATCCATTTATGGGTCTATATATGTAGACGACTGTCTATGTACATGTAATGAAAGTTTATATGTTGACCATGGGTATACCTTACCTCAAAGATTCATGAAAAAAATCAAGATATCATGATATATGTATTGTAATTGATCCAGGTCACCTTCCAATTCGAAACCTCCTCATCACATCGTAAAGCATTTCATTTGACATTTAAATTTTTTGACTTCATGCTTTAGGGGGCAGCTATTATAGATCCATTTTGGAATATCACTCCCATCATCCATATCAGTGTTTTAGGGCTCATAAAACCCTAATTTTAGTTACTACATGCCCTAGACAAGTCAACCTTTTGAATGCTTCCTTCCCAGACAGTTTCAAGGCCTAAAGACATCTTGAAATGACCTCTAGAGGGACCAGTACAAGTAGGCCAATGCAAGGGTGTGCTGCAGAGCAATTAAGTCCATGCCAGGGTTATTTGCAGAGCACTTAGGCCATCTTTCACCTACCCTGGGCGAGATTGAGTGAAATTCACATAGGGTTTGGGGAATATTCTTATCTCTTGGAGTCTTCTAGAAGTTTCCATCACTTATCAACTTCTATGAGCTCGAAAATGTATGAGGAATGAGTTAAGATGCATCCCTTCCTCTGTGGAACTAATTCTATGTATGGAAGGCCATTCGATACCCCCATTTATGACATAACCTCCTCCATCTTCTTATAAATTGAGAACTCATCTAAGTGATCAAGGGCTGGACTATGTTGAATTCTAAGGAGATAATGTTGCTATGAGAATTGACATTGAGACAAGCATTGTTATGCTACAAGTTTGTCATGCTTTTGATGTGATGTGGATGGGATCAAATCTAGAGGAGTGACTTCAAATCAGACTTCATGGTTGTAATTATTCCTTCTATTCAATAAAGTATTTGAACCTTTTTCCATATGCTAATCTTGTTATATGATTCTTATATGTGTGAATGTATCTGATCCCATTTACCTATAATCAGTAGATATTTTGCTTTGATTGGTTCTTTGTCTTATGTTGATGTTTACAGGTACTTCTCAAGTGTGTTGAGTATGGGAAGGAGTGACGGGACCAATACCAAGGAGACAAGAGGAAAACAGAACTACAAATAGGTCTTCTCATTCTCTTTGTCTTATCTATTGCTTATAGGAAAAGGCTAAAGTGCTTTAAATTGTTGTTCTAGATATGGCTACTTATCTAGGGAATTATTATTTATCCGTAGATACCAAATTCTCCAAAATAACTCCCCCTAGTCATATGCTTCCTTTGTGCTTGATTTCTCTAATGATTGCATGAGACACTTTCTATCTATGATATTAATTGATATTTGTATATGGGCTCCCCCTTGACACAATTCTTAGTAGAAACTCTCCCTTTTAATTGATGTACATTTTGATACAATCAATGTCTATACCCTTTTCATTTCAGCATACTTCTCCTACATCCCACAGCCTAAAGTATTCATATTCCTAACCTATTTTTAAGAGCTACCATATACCATTTGTAAAACCTATTGATATGGGAAACATATAACTCCCAACATTTGTCTAATTCATTCAAATTTCTCTCTTGGAAGAGGTTTAGTCAATATATATGCAGTTTACTCCTTATTAGGTACATATTCGAAGTTAACAGTCTAATCCATTACTTATTCTCAAGGAAAGTGATATTTAATAGGAATGTGATTTTTTCTGGAGTGCATCATAAGATATTTTGAGATATTAATTTCACTATTGTCATCATAGGAAATAGATATTGGTTGGGAGAAATATTCTTGAATATCTTTAACATTTTTCTTCATCCATAAAATCTGGGTACAAGATGGGGTTACTATATTACACTCTACTTCAACAGTAGATAAAGAGAAAAAGGTTTGTTTCTTACTTAGCTAGGAAACAGGACAACCTCCGAGGAAGAAGGTTTCACCATTAGTGTTTTTATTACATAAATATATGTACTTAATCAATATCAATAGAATCTTATAGTTTGAAATTTGTGTCTTTGGGATTCCATAAAACAAGATCCAACTTTCCTTGCAAATAATTGAAAATCCTCTTGATTATTTGCATATGAGTTTACTTTGGGTTTGCTTAAAACCTTCCTGGGAGACCTACTTCTTGCATGATGTTTGATCTAGAGATCATGAGATAAAGAAGATGACCAGTATTAGAATTGTGCATAGGCTTATTTACCTCTAGAGACTCATCATACTTATTGAATTTACAACCTATGATCATGAGTATACTAGCAGGTTTACGTTCCTCCATACCAAATTTATTCAATATGTCTTTGATATATTTAATTTGAGAGATAAAAATGCCTTCCTATGTTTGTGGAACCTACAACCCAAGGAAGAAGAATAATTCCCCAAGCATGAACATTTCAAACTATTTTTTCATATTTGTTGCAAAACTTTTGCTCATGAAACTAGCATCACTCCTGAAAATGAGATCATCAACATAAACATCAATGAATAGAAAATTGTCATTCTCTTATTTGATATAAATATTGATGTCTATTGTTCCTCTCATAAAATATTCTTGTTGCATATGATTTTCCAGTCTTGAATACCAAGCCTTATGCGCTTGTTTTAACCAATAAAGAGGTTTCTTTAATTTGCACACATGGTATTCATCTTTTCATAGTTCAAATTATTTTGGTTACAAAATTTATACTTATTCCTTGAAGTATCCATTTAGTAATGTTGGTTTGACATGCATTTGATAAATTTTAAATATTTGAGAGAATGCAAAATCCAAGAACTTTTTTATGGCATCAAATCTTGCAACTGGTGCACAGGTCTCTTGAAATTGAATTCCTTCTACTTGTGCATACCCTTTGCATACATGTCTAGCTTTGTTCCTAACTAACTATACATCTTCATTTACTTATTCCGAAAGACCCACTTACTTAAAAATATCATTCTTTTATTTGTGTCTTTTCACATTTTCCCATGTCTTATTATCCTTGATTTTGTCTATTTCTTCATTCATAGTCACTTAACACAATGTTCATGAAGACTAGGTTGTGTAAAATTTCGGGTTTCCATGATGAACAACAAGGAAAAAAGTTCATAATTTAATGTTACTAAAATTTTTCTTCTAGTTTGAACTCTTGAATCCTTATTTACAAGTATTTGAGTATATGGATGGTGTTTTTGGACATACATATATGGAATTTTTGGATGTAGGGATTCTTCCTCTTCTTCTTCCACTTTTTCTTCATAATTTTCTTCTTCTTCCTCGTATAAGCCTTCACTTTATCACGATTGAGATTAAGGCAATGATTCATCTACTTTTGCATCAATACTTCCAACTACTTTGTGTTGTCTTTTGTTGTAGCAGCTATAACCCTTGATTTTGTATGCATACCCAAGAAAAACTCCTTTTATTATGGAATCAAAATTTGCCAAATTATTTCCATTTATATTCATATAACATTTCTTCCAAATACCTTGAAGTGTTTTATTGTTGCTTGTCTTCCATTCAATAGTTCATAAGGTTTCTTTCTGTTTTTCATTTTGATGTGTGCCCTATTCAATCTATATATATATTATAATATATCTAAATATCTAATATAATTATATAAATATATTATATATATATATATATATATATATATATATATATATATATAGTGTGTAAATGACTTCTCAAAATTTTTCAAGTATATTGGCTTCAATCAGCATTTCTCTTGGCATATATTGCACTGTCATATTCTTTCTTTTATCAAACCCAGTTTTTGAGGTATCCTTGTAATGAATAGTTGTATTCTAATCCGGCGACTTTCACAAAATATATTAAATTCATTAGAGGAAAAATCACCTCCTCTATCAAGTGTCAAGCATTTAATTTTCATATCATTCTCACTTTCGACAAGATCCTTAATGGTATTAAACATCTCAAATGCCTCATATTTTTCTCTAACAAATGTGATCCACGTCATTCTTGTTTAATCATCAATGAATAGCATAAAATATCACTAACATTCCAACATTTGTGTCTTGTTTGGTCCACATAGATCTGTATGAATCAGTTGTAGTGGCCTTGATGTGGAGTACTCTTTTGTTAAAAAAAGAACCTTAGTCTACTTCCTATGTTGACATGGCCTATAGATAGAGTTATGTAGTTTCAGCAATTTCAAGGTATCACTTACAACATATTTACTTATTTTGATTATATTTTCAAAGATGATGTGACCAAGCCTCTTATCCAATAACCATCTCTCATCTAATTTAGTTACTAACCACTTTTCTTCTTTTTCTCCATCAACAATATACACATTGTTGGAAGTCATGTTTTCCCTTGGTACTAGTTTTCCTATTTATTATTTTCTAATCTCACATCCTTTAGAGAGAAATGTGAGATCATCTCCTTGATTACAAATTTGACCAAAACTTATGAGTGTGTGTTTTATACCTTCAACATATAATACATTCTTAGCTTTGGTTTCTCCATTATTAAGATTATTTATTCCTCTTCTATATTTTCTTGTTGATTCATTGTTTCCAATTATTAATTTTCCTCAATCTTCCCTTTCTAGGCTAATAAATTTACTTTGGTCTCATTTCATGTTCCTTGAGCATCCACTATCAACATACCATTTTCTTTCTTTATTTTGAGCATACAATGCAAGACCATATTCTTCCCACTTTTCTAGATTTGTTTCCATACTTTTGGATATTCTTCCCTAAACTTGAGTGTGAATTCATAAATGACCTAATTTGGAAGCCTACTTAATAAATTTTTAAAATTTCATGCTTTGTCCCCATATATCCACACTTATAGCATTCAACTCGATCTTATATAGGATGAAATGATTTATGGCTTCTAAGTGTACTTGCATTCATACTTTTATGGTTTCTCTTCACATTTTCATTCCTTGATCATCATAGGATGCTTTATTCTTATTCCTCATATGATAAAATATACAATTTATTACATTATGAAAAAAATTATTACAAGCATGGAAATAATTGAAGATAAGACTTTATTACATGGAGAAGAGGAATCTACTTGACAAAAGAGGTCTTCTGAGCTATTTTTTTAGTAAATAAAGGTTCAAGTATTTGCTACTCCTTCACCTTGTTTCTAAAGTTACTGATAGGATCATCATTTTGTTGAAATGTAACTTTTTTGTTGAGTGAATTAACAAATCTTTTAGGTTCCTCTTTGCATTCTTTCATTGATTTCTTTGTTATTAACTCCCATTTGAGGTCTCCAAAACTTTCTTTATAACGACATTCTATCTTGATTGAAGGTGACCTTTGGTTTTTGAGAATATGATCCAATATTTCACTTCCTTTTATAAACACTAAATTTAGGTTTAGTTGAGAAGTCTGTTTGTCTAGTTCCCTTCTAAAGGAAACAAGTTTAGCTTCTACCTTTTCACAATATGTTTCCTTTTCTTTTAGCTATCTTGTTAGTATTTCTTTCATTATTTTAGTCTCCTATAGTTCAACTTTTAGGAGAGAGACCAATATTATATCACAACCTTCGCTCTCATACTTTTCATCTATTCTTTTATGTTTTTCACCTTTTCCTTATAATTTTTATTTATTCCAAGGCACTTATAAGTTCTTCTTCAAGAAATACCTCCCCTTCAACTTCTTCTTCAAAATATTAGTTTTCTCTTTGATAATTTTGGTCAGTATCATCATCATTCATAACTATGAACATGACCTCTACTTTTTCCTCATCAGGTGCACATACATTACTTTCATCATATGAGTCACCATTCTCTTCAAAATAGAAACTATTCCTTTTGATATACCCATTCATTTTATGATTATGAGATCTGACTTTATCATTATAGCTCATTTTGTCATTACCATCATTTAGTTTAGCATAGGGAAACTTAGATGCATAATTTCCTATTCTACCATACTCAAATAATTTGGTCTAAAGATTACCTTTAATTTTTCCAATCCCTCTTTTAATATTTAAGACAAATTGAGCTACTTCCTCATATAATAGATATCTAGAAATTTCTTAGGCACTTTGAATGATTGCCTTGTTTGCTTCATTTAATTTTTCTTCCTTTGAACCTAACTTCTCCTTCACTTTTCTCATTTAATATGTGGTGAGGATTCCATGTACAACATACCTACTTAGTTTCTAGAGGTAATTTACATCTTCAATGGATGATCCATTTTGATTGAACCATAAGGGAAGAGATCTCAGTACCTTGTTCACAATTGTTGATTCCTCAGCTAGTTCATTGAACCCTCTTCTAGTATTAAAAATCTCATCTACACAAAGAAATAAAGTTGCAATAGTTTCATTTTTGTCCATCTTTAAACTTTCAAACTATGCTTTATGAGTTTGAAGTTGTTCTCTTTTCACTTTTGCATCTCCTTCATAGCTACTCCAAAGCCTGTACCAAATATATCTTGTGAATTTGTAGCTCATCACCTTCAAAAAATATATATATGTTAGACCACTCATGATTGCATTCTCTACTTTTGCATTGTCTAATTATTTCTCATTACTAGTTAAGTTATTTCGAGGAGTTGTTCGAACCTAGTAACCATTCGCAACATATAGTCAAATGTTAGTTCCTAGAGACATTATACTCATAATTACCTTACAGAAGGTGTAGTTTGTGAAATCAAATAAGGAATATTTACTTGAGGAAGAACCATTGTGGTTGGAAATGATCCCTTTTAATATAACATGTAGTGGTTAAATTATCTTTGAAGGAACCGAGGCTCTGATACCAATTATTGGATTATTATTATACTAAGAGAGGGGATGAATAAGTAAAATGAAAAATTTTGAAACTTAAGATAATTTAAGAGTTCTAAATATTAATCATATCTACAACATATGAGAATGATAGATATATCCAGAAACCATTAAAGGGAAAAAAACAAAGATTCTGTGTAAGAATATTTTCGTAGGACCCAAGCTATTGTTACATCAACTTACTAGCACCAACGAGAAGGAGACACCCATCCCCTAATTTTATAGGAACTAAACTAAAGAAGACACCTATCTCCTGATTTTATAGGCACCAACATGAAGGAGACTCATGTCCCTTTATTTATGATAATTTTGTGTTGTTTCAAAACTTATTCCTCTCAACTTTACATTATGTTATCTTCTCTATAGTGTCACACATAGCTTCAATTTTGATATTCTCAACACTTTGCAACTCTCTCTGCTCTGTAATTTATAGCTCTCTCAATCACTTTATTCATTATGGGGTTGATTTACCCAAGGGAAGCAATACTTCTCGTCTCACTTATTCAAAACTCTATTCTAGTGTCTATTTATCCTTTAACTTGATCTACTACAACTCTGTTAGTCTCATTGGTTTTTTTCTCTTCTCCTTGAGTACATAGTCTCTTCATGTACATATTGTTTAAGTAACAATTACACTTGTTAAAATAAATATTTATGATTACGACCTCCATTACCATGTGTATTGATCCATGGTATTGACCCATGGTATCATGGGTTTACTGTGTCACTTTATTCAACATGCTAGTATGCTCTCAATGATTCCTTGACACCATTGGTCATCACTCGCTAAATTTCTATTGTAACAGAAAAATCCCTATTTGCAATTGTGCCAACCTTTTTTTATTGAAAATATCCCTTCTACATAATATTTTATCTCTTATTCGCTTAACATATTCCCAAGTTCATGGGCATGAACCCATCATATTAGGATCACACTATACCATAACATTTTCCTCTTTTTATTCCCTATTATGGTGATGGTTAGCACTCGAAGGCCTTTCCTTAACTCCTTGTGACCAAGGTATGTGATTGCTCCTTTCACATGCTATATACCATAGATCAATAAAAGGCCTCATCATCGAGTGCTAAATGAATGCACATCCATCACCACGCACTATGACCTTATCCTTATCCCCATACTATATGCCATTGAATTCCTTAGATCTAAGTGTTAGATACTAAATAATTATGATTATGGGTTATGACCTTGTCTCGTTTTCCATATCATATATTGGAGGAAGTCTACACTCCTTTTTCTAATGTATTGGTATTGATATGGTCCAAAACCTAGTAGATAGACTACAAATGACTAATATTTTATCCCTTGGTTTCAACTGATTTCTATTTCTCTATCACACTAGATCATGGCATACTAGACTACTCAAATATATGTTCATTTATATCTCCTAGTATTCTGGTAGCTTTTTATAGGGTACATACCTGGCTATCCATTGAATATGTTAACTTTCGCGCAAAATGTTGGTTTTTAGACATTTCAGCCAAATCAAAATAAAAAGGAAGATCTCTCCAAACATGGTCCTAACACAATTCCTGAGACCTCATGTACTTCCACATCAATCCAAAGTGGAATAATAACAAATTTATACATGGTTCTTCTCTAAGCCATCTCTACCCTGTTATATCTACCAAGTCATACCATATACTAACCTTGACATTTTATATAAAAACTACATTATGGAACCTAAGGCCTTAGTACCTCAGTGTGAGATACACTATTGATACATCACTTTCTAAGTAATATTATTTAACCAATTAAAGTCTTCCATGTGTTTAAGTGCTAACATATACCTGCCACATGCCACTTATGAATTGTTCAATCGACTAGCTAAAAAAACCATTTTTGCCTACCAAGTGTCACTTGTTCATGCTTCCACATCATTGAATCTACCACCCATTGTCAAGTGGTGCTAGGTCATAATAACTCTACATCATACTAGATAATATGTTGAGTACATTCCTTGCTTTAACCACCATGCATGTGTGAGATTGATATGAGTCTTTCCATTGGATCAAGGGGTTCTTAGCCATGGGATCCATCTTGTGTGTAAGTGCACTTTATAATCTACGAAAGTTGTGAGTACATTGTAATAAGGACCTTTCGACTGAAATGTTCTTTTTCATTGGATCCATCATGTAAACAAGAACACTTTAAACTCCATGCATGTTGTGAACCCAATACAAATTTGGACCGTTGATCTTCATGTTTGATATCGATCTAGTCATTGAGCTTCTCAAGGTGAATCGTCATGGAGACACCAAGTTTTTATATGTGAAACACCAATTTTCCTCCATCAATTTCACAGGTGTGCCATCAAAACATTCGCAATATCCTACTTGGCCTTTTGTTCCTCAAAATTCAGCCTTCCATGCAGGTATCTTGTGGAAGCACCTAATTTCATTAGTCTAACACCCTACTTGACCCTCTAGGACTTGATTTTTATTTGTCTCCCTCTTATCATGAAATCAATTACATTGCATAACTTCACATTAATTACAACACAGACTTCCAACACTACTAACTCAGTCGATTCCATCCTAATTCTATGCCCATTGGATTCTATCTCTACATTACCCAAAATAATGTTTAACCCCTTATCATCCACCTCATAAGTGTAAGATATTTATTCCTCATCCATCTCTTTGATTTTTAATCTCGAGATGATCCAATATTATTGATGCCTCTATTCCTTCAAAAGTATGCTTATAATTAAATTCTTCTAGAGATGAAAATAAATTAAAATACTTGAATAACATAAGCATGTATTTTTTCTCTTTAAATACATTAGTAGCCTTCTATTATTTTCAGTGAATTTTTTTTCCCAATCCAAAATTTTGAATTAACCATTGGATTCTATTCTTCATTTACTCTCCATTGACTCTGCATATGCCTCATTTGGAGTTATGAGCATAAAGCTATGGCTATTGAAATATTTTTCCAAGTTTCAAATTTCTCCCTATAATGCTATGATCTTTATGCTAACTATCTAAATAATTAGGCATCCAAATTATAATTATAATTCAATGAGTGAATCCTATGATACAATATCATTATGTGGACTACTCCATTCTCCAACCTAAGCCTCCTCAAAGTGAATTAGTACTCCTCAAAGTGAATTAGTACCTTATTTATCCCTCTAAATCATAAAAAATAGTGTTGGATGCATATATGGCTCTAATGTGGAATTTTAGTTCACATGGTACATTAGGAATGGTACTAAATCACATCCTTTATTACCTCACATGTTTGATCCCCACCAACCCTCTTATTTATTATTTTTCTCCACTTTCCTTTATTTGATGCTTTTTGTCCAATCTTTATTATGACTTTATATTTCTTTCATTAACATCTTCCTTTTATTTTTATTCTCATTATTGGTCTTATTATCTTGCCGCAGTTGGCCTGAACAATCCACCTAACACTCATCATTGCCTACTACCACTTGTAAACCATAAGTATGGGTGGGGTCCATTCCCATTTTATCTCTCCCAAGAGCACAAGTAGAGTGACAAAAGTTCCGTCTACATTTATGACCCTCAAATATTTGAAGTAGAGTGTGGTCAATTTCTCCAAAGAACTTGAAAACATAATACAACCCTTACATCATGCATTAAACAACCATTTCCTTTCGACATTTTGAAATCTTTCACAAAAGCATTTCCCCATCAACCAAAAATCACTTCTATTATCTACCAATACATGTTACCTCTGTGTCTAATAAAATCACTATGTATCCCTCCACATAATGTAATATGACCCCAAACTTCATACCGCATGGCCACTACCACTATAAAACTACCATGCCACCTGACATGTGGCATCAACATCAGAAAAAAAAAGAAAAAAAAAATGAAAATGAAACATAACATATTCACGGTTTCTAAAAAAAAAAATCTCTGATTATCTAGACACTTAAAACTTACCTTCTACACCAAAATGGACATATTCGTCAGTTGATACTACATGAAAATTTTAAACCAATCTCTAATATCAATTTGTGATGTACCATCATTCCTAGGTATTATAAAAAAATGTAATTTATAGGTTATTTTCATCTTTTGATGTCAAACATTTAAATCATAAACAGAAAGGGAATGCACAAAACATTTAATAATTCATGCAAATAATCTAGAAACACTAAATATATGCCATCCAAATTCTCGTAAGAATACACGATGGTAAGATAATAATAATGATCCAAATAGAGACTCAAACATAAATACATAGTGAACATACAGTCAGTTACCTTTATAAAATATTCAACAACTAACTGTAAACATCAAATGCTCCACCCTACCATAGGCTCTATTACACATGTAATATGTAGAATGAGTTTCCCTAGAGATAAGGTTATCGTTCCACAAGTATATATGTCTAGTCTAACTCTATCGCTCATAGATAGTTAGCTCATAAGATTTCTATCCACACACTATCACACAACAATCACAATTTTTACAATTACTCAACCAATTCTAGGGAAATCTTAACTTCCAACTCTTTTTTTACTTCATCCTACAGAATCCAAGGAAAGAATCACCTTCTCTACAATGTAACCCTTAGGCTATGTTATTTCTCTCCATGGATCTTGTGTTATTGATCAGTAAATTTCAACGCTATAAGTTATAGAGACTACCAACCATGGAAATTTTTATTATCAATTTCAATTCATATCGACACCCACACATCTTCTCATTCTACACTTTACATGTATTAGCACATATCCTACAAAATTTGCTCTGAGCAATAGAATTCTTCATCTCCTACGAAACAAGAATTTCAAAGATGAATGTCAATAATGAACAAATTATTGGACCCCTAATAAGGCAAGAGACTGAGGTTGAATATGCATGCTCTAATAATGTGACAAGAATTCAATAAGATTCTCAAATAACCACCTTTCCTCAACTAATTCACATATGGGTATAATAAAATAAAAGTGATTTGATCTCTTTAGCTACCTTCCACTCATGGGACCATAGCCCACTATAACTCGTCCCCTTATTTTTCTGAATTTTATGACATAATGTATTAGTAATATTTTAAATTATTACATAGCTAGGCTTTACATTTTTTCATAATTTACAACTATAAATTATTAGAAAATCAAGTCTTTGCATAATGGAAACTATATGCAACCTAGGAATGATATTCCTTCTTCTCTACATACATATGGATATATATAGATATGCATATTTCTCCTTTAAAATTTGAAAACAAGATGTGCTTATAATAAAACATATGGTCTATTAGAGTTTGATATAACTAGGTTTTTTCCCAATTGAAGGTATGCTTAGAGGCCTCAAATCTAGGCCCCAATCTTGTTGGAATTTTTGGTGAGCAAGAGTAGAATAGAATAGCCTCGTGTGTAATATATTTTTCCTTTAAATTGAGACTAGTGTAGCCCTGGTGCTTATGTTCAAATCAGGCCATATGAGGGACCTTACATAAATTGTTTAAATATTGAAAAACCCCCTAGTCACGCTATTCAACAGTTGGAATTGAGAATTTAAATTATGTATAATTAGGCTTAAATATTTCCACTAGAACAAATGTCTAGATATTGGCGTTAGTCCTAGGCCACATGAAGTGAAACCCCTTCTGATATAGACTCTCACTCTATGATAAAACCATATGATTTTGTCATTAGATTTTGCTTCGCTACAGTCTAAGCATTGACTACTAGTAATACTGAACAAGGATGTTTTGAAGCTAGTGACACACATCACTTGGACAAAATGATATAAGGCCAATGATATATCACTTGTCCAAAAGATTCAAAGCTAGTACTATATAAATCATCCCAAAATAACTCTTGCTAATGATACATTTCTCAACATTGTAGATTAGTACATGATAAATGATTCTCTATAATGAGAAATATATTTCTTGATAAGTTCAATTTCTATGAAATAAATATTTCCCTAATCCAACATTACATTGATTAAAGGTGTAGCTAGATCTCAAGGAAAGGGCTTCATCCAAGAAAAAATCAATGCTACATAAAAGTGTGGATAATCACTACAAGTATATTGGTGGTAAAGAGATAACATGTGTAGATTTGTATTGTAGATTCAACAGTGTATGTGATATGATAAAACACAAGACAAGAATCTACTCTTCGCGTCATCAGAAACCAAAATTGGTTGACAAAAGCAATAAGTATAAAAGGAATAATATAAATCGCACATAACACAATATTTCTCTGGGGAAAGCAACTACTAAAAACCTTGACTATCTATATTGCATTAACCAAAAGATCTAAGAACAAAATACAATGAGTGTTCAACCCCGAACAATTCTTGCACTATTAAAATCTATCTCTTTGCTTCACAAACCATCTCAAGCCAACACTTAGTGAATTATTCTATCTTCTAAGCCCCTACTTCCTTGCACAATTCTTGAGATAATTAGCCCATATTTAATTGGGAAATTGACTCTCCATAATTGTGCAATCCATCCATAGGCCCTCAACTAATTTCATGCACCATATGTACAACTTGGAAAATTATACAACTAATAGTACATTGTCCATGAACTCTAATCTCAACTGGGTCTTCCTCTAAACTAACATGCACGAGTTATTCATGAGTGAATCCTCAATTAATTGGTGTGGTACTGAGGATGCATTGGTGCCTATCCCCACTAATAGACCTCCTACTAGTTCCTCCAATAGTTAGAACCAGTTTAACTGACTGTAACTCAGTTAGACTGAGTTGTCTAATTACAACTCAAAAGAATTCAACCTAAGCACCTAAAATTTAGGGATCACTCTACATGAGTCTAGATAGACTTCCAAATCGAATTTCCTAAGACAACTAAGTCAATTTAACTTAGTTAACTATTACAAGTCACTATGAAAATAGAATTTCAATTTAATTCACAATTTAATACAATGACAAATTAAATTAGAATTTCTAGATGTTATTTTTAACATTTCTTCTTGTTATTTTCAACACTCTCTCACAACAAGAAAGGAATTCAACTCTATCTTGATCTGGTACCTCTAGTGTTGTTGCTACTGTAACTTATGAAACTGAAAAAGCATCCAAACTAAATCAATATGATGGATCTGTCACTAGAGTCTCTAACTACTACTAGCTACTACACTGTCTACTGAAAACTTTGTGCTTCTGTTGACTTTTCTTTGTGCCATCTACACTGCTGCCAACTCTCCTCTATGCTCCCTAGTATCTAATTGCTTCTATTCTCTTCCTTTGTCACTTTAAAATCTCACTACATCAACCACCACTGATCCATCCTAATACTATGTACTATGGGCTCCCATAGCAAGGTAATGATCCATGAGACAAAACATTTCAATGGAACCCACCCAAATTTCCGCACTCTTGGGTCTATTACTTCACATCACCCCACCTCTCACTTGGAGGTATGGCTTCATGTTCTCCCTCTGCCCACTTGGCTCAAAATTTACCCCTACTATAGGTATCTTCTTGAGAGTATGTCTCCACTCAGTCTGCTCTATACTTCTCTAATTGTGGCTAGTCCACAACTTTCTGAGGTTGCTTCTAAGGCTTCTTCTAGGGTTGCACTCCCTCTCAACCACCAAGTCTTTAACCTTTTCCTTAATCCTCAAAGCTTTGCATGCATATTGTACCTCAAGTGCATACATGTTCTTGACTAGAACACCAATCTGTTTCACTTGTCCCATGGCGATGTGTCTAACGAAAACTTTTCCTTTGATAAAAATCACATCATAGTCATGGTCTTCCAATGCTGTGAGAGAAACAAGATTCTTCTTTAGTCCTAGAACACACATCACATCTATGATTCTGAGAGGGGAGCTAGACTCCCTCTGAAAGGTAACTAGACTGACGTCAATCTCGCTAAACCTCCCATCATCTCCAAACTCTATTTCCTGCTTAAGGTCTTTCTCCTCAAAGTCATTGAAGAGATCCGTATTCCCCTTCATACGGAATAAGGTACCACTTTCAAGATACCACATGCCTCCCATTACAGTTTTGGCCATGCATGCAATGAGATTGAAATCAAGTTCAAATTTTGAAGCTAGAGCTTCACATGTTGTTGCTACTACAGGCTCCTTCTTTCTTGTTTTCTTTTGTGGGAAATCTATGGCATAGTGCCCATACTCATGACAGTGAAAACACTTGATATTTGACAAGTCCTTCTCTTTCTTTACATCCACCTTTCCTTGGGACTTATTTCTCTTGGACTTGTTTTCTTTGCTGAATAATAAAAAGTATTATTCCACTTCTTTGGAAGAGGTCCCATCTTTGGTGTTCCACCGAATATCTTCCTGTACCAATTCGGACGACAACCGTTCCTAATCTGGTAGCTTCTGCCCCCACTAACTGAGTCTTGTTAGTTGTGCCATCTCTTGGGAATTCCTAAAATAGCTAGGCTCACCATATCGTCTTCCATAACAATAATCACGACACTTCCAAGCTCATCCCGATAATGAGTGAAATTTGTCAAGTACTTCGGAATTGAGTCGCCCTTCTCCATCTTGATCTTTCTAAGTTTATCCTTCAGTGCCAACTTCCTATGGTCACTTCTCTTTCAAAACAGGTTCGTCAATACCTTCCACAATGTGTATGGATTGTCCTTACCATGGAGGCTCAAGACAATGCGATCTCTAACTCCTTCTAGGATAATCCTTCTCGCTTTTGCCACACACCTTTTCAATTCCACCAGATCTTTAGCATCAGATGTTGGAGGCTTGGTAATGTCATGATCTATGAATTCCTTGAGGCCATTATCTTCTGGCACTCCCCCCTTCCCATCCTTCCAAGCTATGTAATTCGAGCTTACTTTCATGACATACTCAAGTCTCAAACTGTAGAATGACATATTCCTGACTCTAAAGTATGAACTTGGAAATTTGATTTCATCTGCATAACAAACCTTAATTATCCTCTTCTATACTATCTTCAGCTTCAATACCATGTATACGTTTACTATAGATTCAACAACTGATCTTATATGCTAAAGCACAAGACAAAAATCTACTCTACTCTTTAGTGGAAACCAAAATTGATGGATGAAAACAATAAGTAGAAAAGGAATAATATAAATCACACATAACACGATATTTCTATGGGGAAAGAAATTGTTAAAATCCCCAACTATCAATATTGCATTAACTAGAATATCTGAAAAGAAAATACAATGCTTGTTCAACCTCGAACAATTTTTTCACTAGTACAATCTATCTCTCTGCTTCTCAAACCATCTCAAGCCAACAGTTAGCCAATCCTTCTTCCTTCCAATCCCCTACTTCCTTTCACAATTGCTGAGGGAATTAGCATGTATTTAATTGGCAAATCCACTCTCCATAACTAGAAAATCCATCCATAGGCCCTCAACTAATTTCATGAACCATCTGTACAACTTGGAAAATTATACAATGATAGTACACTGTCCCTAAACTCTAATCTCAACTGGGCCTTCCTCTGAACTAACATGCATGAGTTATTTATAAGTGAATCTTCAGTTAACTAGTGTGGTATTGAGGATGCATGCAGGTACGTGTCCCCACTACTAGACCTCCTACTACTTCCTACAATAGTTAGAACTAGTTTAAGTTACTATAACTCAGTTAGACTGAGTTATCTAATTACAACTAAAAAGAACTCAACCTGGGTGTTGATAGGCTAAATTTCTTCATTTTTAACCCCTTTCCTACTTCAAATTCATAACCTTAGACCTCTGTTTTAACCTCACAACCTCCTTATTCTTGCACTGTTCCAAGAATCGTGCCTTTTCCTACACTAGCTTTATATTTCATATTTAAGGCTTACAAATGTACTTAATTTATTATTTTTATAGATTTTATACCTTTAATATTCTTTTCAACTAATATCTTACTTCCTAAAGTATTTGGTAATAAACGTATTAATAATTTCTTTAGCACGGTCGACTGCAGATAGGATTCCTACACTGCTAGCAAATACTAAACTTTTGTGACAACTCACTACCTAACGCGGACATCTCATTCAAAATCAGTCATCTCGATTTAGGCTCGAAGCTGAGATAAGTCAAAGATATGATAGAGATCTGGTCGTCGGATGAATGCTTAAGTTTAGTGTTTTGTTACAGTCGAGAGGCTTAGAATGTAATGTTGTTGTTATTTTGTTACAACTAAAAGGCTTAGATCGTAATGCTAAATGTAATTTTGTTATGGTCGTAGGCCTAAAGGGATGTATATAGTGCAGGATTCAGATGGGAAATGGGAGCGATAACAATGCTACTGTAACTATGGTATTTTGTAATCTTGCTGGTATTTCCCTTATTCTGGGCCAGATTCAATTTCATCACCTACATTTGTTGATTTTAGAATTTAATATAAAGGGAATGTGCCATGTTATTTTAATCACGTGTTTTAATTCTATTTTGATGCATTGCTGAGAGCTGAGTTTCCAAGTTTCTTAAATAGCGAAATGAGTTGGTTGACTAGCGCCCAACCAACCAAGCTTGTTCTCCCTCACATTATTCTTTCTCATTAAAGGTGTGTTGATTTTGTTTTAATGCAAGGTGTGAATTAAGTAGACAATTCTATTCTTTCACAAAGTTCAACTTCAATTTCATTTATATCCATTGTGTGATCGATCCGTGGTGTGCATACTTAACTAAGTTTGATTTTACCTTTTTGTAATTTTTCTTTTTGAACCTTAGTATTATTTCTTCCTGGATAGCGCAAGCACATTATTCTTTCACTAGTGCATTTATAATTCTACAATTTGATTTCTTTGGTTCATTACAGTGAAGTCTTTCATTCTTTTCTATCATAAGGATCTTGATGTGTTTATCCAAGTGAGTTTTCATCTTTTATAAGTATTCTTGATATTCTAGATTAAATATGCTTTGTTAATTAAGGAATGAACTGTTATGAAACTAACTCACAAAAAGATAGAAAAGATAGATCAACACCTTAGAATTCAGCCTCTTTGAGGGAGCAACCTCCTGTACATTACACAAATGAACGATTCTTT